>CAUYRT010019258.1:0-42722 GCA_963574885.1 Lepilemur ruficaudatus
ATGATTAGAGATGTTGAGCATTTTTTCATATGTTTGTTGGCCATTATTCTGTCTTTTTTTGAAAAATTTCTGTTCATGTCCTTTGCCCACTTTTTGATAAGTGTTGGGAAAAAAGGGAAGACAAAGGGAGAAGGGGACCATGGGTGCGGCAGGCCCACGAGGAGGTCAGCTGCTCCTCCCCGTGGGGCCAGGTCCCTGAGATAGGGGTCGCCACAGAGGATAAGAAAATTGATAGGAAGTAGAGAGAATAAAAGAATACACAGAGACTAAGGTATAGTTTATAGTTTTATATAAAAAGATCGGAATAATCACAGCGGGGGACTCAGGCGACTAGATCATTGTCTCCGTGTATGATCTAGCAATATGGCTAGATTCACACAGGTTTTTATAATCATAGGTCTCAATTACTAGTTGTCAGGGTTACACATTTGCTAGGGGAACAGGATTAAACAGGTAGTGGGCTAGGGTCAAAAGTCCTCTCAAGGGGCTACTAACAAGTCTATCTAGGTGAACAAACAGGTACAAAGTCTTTCAGGGGCTAGCTTATAAGTTTTAAGAGGTAGTCATCAATTAACGGAAGTATAATAAAAGAGGTATAGTGACTCTATATTTCTTTGATGTAGTTATTGTGGACTTAGACAGTCAGCAGGGGTGAACAGGAAGCCTGAATTTCTACAAACAGGTTGTTTATGACAGAGAGGCATGTCTCAGAGCAAAGTACACTCATTGTCTCTGGCTCCCATCTTGTGGACTAGATACTTACCGTGCCTTCCCTTTGAAGGCACAGAAAAGCCCACAGAGAGATAACCAGGGAGTCTCTTGGAATGCTTCCCTACCGGAGATTTGAGAGCTCTCCCACTATAACAGCCTGTGATAAGTGAACCATTGAGTTCACACATTTTTTCAGGGCAAAAACCCTGCAAACTCCTGTTTCTGTATTTAGTATAGCAATATTGGGCAATACAATAAAATAATGATCTTATGAGCCACATTTCATTAATTTCTCAATCATATTTCCCAACAGGCAGTAGATAAATATAGAAGAGATAAAATCGGGATGTTCCTGCCCATTTCAAAAGGTGGTTTGAGAGCTAGTGACTGCCACTGAGCGGGAAAACAAGAGTATGTCTCTAGGGGGGCAGTAGAGGATAATGTCAGTGAGATTATGCCTGCAATGACCCTTGTTTGGGGCGGAGGCGCCAATTAGCTTCACAGCAGGAATTACCAGTAGCATCCATAGAAATTCTACCCTTTCTAGATGCCAGAAAAAAAAAAAAGCAAGGCAATTAGGTTAACGTAATCTAGGCAAAAAACTAATTTTCAAATAAATCTCTAAATATAGGATGCTGTTTTATTAAAAATGTAGTGCTGCACCTATTTTGATAATAGTTATAGCTGTACCTGTTGTAAGGTATATGTTTTTAACTTAAATTCAATTCTTGGGTAATACTAACAATAAAAATCACTATTATAATATAGCCATTTGTTCATTAGGCAGTATATTTAATTACACGGTGCAAGTTCTGTCTTTCATGAGCTTTATAGTTATATTTAAAATTATCTAAGTTTTCTTTAAGAGTTTCTGATACATGTCGAAAAAGAGTGATTCAAGATGTACAGAAGTGTATATTATACATGAGGCCCATTTATTTGGGAGTTGTGACATCCAAGGAGGTCAGACTGGGGGCCTGTGACTCCCTTAAAATCTCACATGCTGTTTTCTTTTCACAAACTGTGCTTACACTTACTGGTCCTTTCAAGAAAGTGAATGAGCCTTATGGCTTATGTGCTATTTTTACCAATAGAGGAATCTTGAAGAACACCATGACTGGAACTGATGAATCAATATGCATCTACAGATGCACCTTTATGTTCAGTGTGGCAACGGCGAGAAGAAGCTGGTGTGAGATTCCCCACACTGCTCACTCCCTGAACACCACTGAATGTCCCTGCGTGTTTAGAAGAAAACCCAGAAAACCCTGCAAAAAGAAAAATATGGTTACCTTTAAGGCAATAGAACACAGTCTATTTTGTTTTGTAAGTTAACAAATTTGGAGGTGAATTCCTAACTTGTAATAACAAAATGCAGAGGAATTTGGAAACAGTGAAATGGGACTGTGTTAATGGGATGCTAGAAGTTGACTATTCTGCAAGTATATATCTCAGACATTATACGGAATGAAGGGGGGAGAGAAGGGAAGAAGGACATTTCAAAGTATGGCTATTAGGGTTAGGAACTTCTTGTTTCTCTTCTGGCTTTTCCATAGTACACTTTTTTCTTAAAAGGCCAGATAGTAAATAGTTTTATTTAACGAAGTGTTTTTTCAGCCCCACACCTCAGTTATGATCATCATCTCTGCCACTGTAGCATGGAAGCAGTCAAAGGCAGTATGTAAGCAAATGGGCAGGGCTGTGTTCCAATAAAACTTTATTGACAAAAGCAAATGATGGGCCATAGCTTGTTCTGCGAAGTCCTCAGGGATTTGGTAAGGATGAAACATGAACATTTTCCACTTAGTACTCAGGAAGAGTTTTGTTTTCGTGTTTGTTTTAATTTTGACTACTTTTGAGGACTGTAGGAAGAGACTCAGACACTTTCTGTTTTTCTGATATGAAATAACCAGTGAATTCAAAAGTATGTTTAGAAAATGAAGATTTTCATTCAAGCCACCTTTTTGATCTTTTTTATTTTCCCTAAGTGGAGAAGAGAAGCTTACCGCTCCCACCTCCAGACCTATGGAAAAACATGAAAACTAGGAAATTTTATTTAGAATAAATGTTTATTCTCCCTGTTAACCTCCAGCTGCTCATACAGCTTAGAAAAACATATGGATCAAACACAGCTGAGGGAGTCCGCCAGCTGGAAAGTCTTCGGAACATTTCAGAAGGGACAAATCCAGGGAAGAAATTTATGGTGTTTGGTTGTCTGTGTTCAAGGGCTTCAAGATAGGCCACTACATGTGGGCAACTGATTAAGTCCAGACAAACTTTGAATAAAATAGTTTGGGGTTGGTTTGCACAGAAGAGCTAAGGAATGAGTTTTGAGGAAGAAGAATTGATTTGATAAGGAAGAAAGTGTGCCCCTTTTCAGGAGTCAATTATCATGACGAGGGGGATGTTTTAATATGTGTTAACTTAAACTACTGTTCCTTACTTAAACTGTTTCTATAAACCCAGTGCTGTGGTAGCTCCTTCTCAAACAATCTCATATTCTACATACACCAAACAAGTTCTCTTTCCATCTTAAGTGCTGCCTATGAAATGAGCTGTATTCGTTATAAGTGAAATCATACCATATTGATTTGTACGTAAAAATGATTTCTGCTGCAAGACCCATCGTAGAAAGGAATTTATTTACAACTGGAACATTTGCATAGGAAGAGCCATTGCTGATTTATTTTTAAATTAAATCAAGGAATAATGACAGCTTGTATGTACATATCATTTATAAATGTTAAAGCTCCTTTAAATATATACTTGAATATTTTTATATGTTTAACATTTACATATACACACACACAAATATCCGTTTCTGTGGAAATGAGCAGGACAGATAATATGTTCTTCACTTGTTAATTGAAGGAATTAAAATTTCTGAGCTTGTTTTGGTAAGACCAAATTTTCAAAAAATGGCTAGAACACAGCATTTTCACAGGAAATCTGTTGGAGAAAATGGGTAACTTAAGATAAAACCACAGTGTGAATGAATGTGCGTACAATATTAATTTTTAAAAGTGGATCGATTCATGGTCATGCTTTGGTATTTCTTAGTCAAACTGTTGACTTAGATTCTCTTTAATATCATCAAATTTTTTAGCTGGAAATTTCATAACGTATGTATAACATGAAACAAGATGGTTAGTTTTTCTAAGAGTTTATAAAGCAATCCCTTCTGTCCATAGAACCACTTTCCCCCTCAACAGAAAGATCTCTTTTTTATGCATTCATTCCAACAATGTATTCAGGGAAGGAATGTTACAATTTTGAAAATTTTAGACATCAAGAAGATAAGTACTGTCAACCTTTCAGAAATATTTTCATTAACCTGAGTTGCTTTGCAAGAAAATGAACTACAACATGAATATAAACACTCTCTTTTGGAGCTAAATTCAAAGTGGAGTTGATTTTATGCATTCTTTAGTTGAATTTCTGTCCAATTTAAAGTTGGAGAAAGAGAAATAAATTTATCCTGAGGATCAAGGGAGAAAACCCCCAGGGTCTTTTTAAGTGCTATGATTTCTGTGCACCGTAGCCATGAATATCAAATGAAGAAAGCTTGAAGACTGTTATGCAAACTTTTAAAAAAATTTGCTGTCTGCTTTCATATTGTGCAAAGGAGCTGTTTATAGAAACATACGTGATCACATACGCCTCAGTGCTATTTCATGTTTTCCATAAAGATACACTTTTTTTGTGTGTGGCATTCTAGTCATTTCCCGCTGGGCTGCAGAAAAAAAGAAAGGAATGAAACTATGTGTATGCACCATCTAAGTTGAGCAAAACCCTCTTTTGTGCCAAATACATATTTTTGTCAAAGAACAAGCCACTTATTTGTGTATTAAAGTACATATTTTATGAAAACGAATGATTTCAAAAGAATATACAAAAGCAGTTTCAGAAAATGGGACCTGATTCGTAATATAGTAAATTATAAAAGTTTTATATAATTTTATATAATAATTCCCGTTTTAGAAGTTTAGACTTTTTAAAATTTTGAGTATTATTCCCTCATTCATAATATGAGTTTGAGAGACACATAGAGATTTAAAGTGATTAAAAAGTTAGTTTGTTAGTTGAAATGAAATTTAAGAGATTAATGAATATTCTGGGATTTTTACTTTAATCTCTCAGTTTGCTGTTGACACCACCAGTTTTCTGTCTATCTTAGTCTTCTTACCTTCCTTCTTCTCTTCTTTTCTTCTTCCATCTAATTTCTTTTCTTAAAAATAAAAGTAGTAGTTCTAGTTAATTAAATGTATTCACTCAAGTCTTTCCAACAAGCATGAAACCTCAAAGTCAGAGATCCCTCTTCAGTGCTAACTACAACGACCTGTTTTTTCCTTCTTGCTTCTCTAATGATGTCACTCACAAGCTTTGATTAAACCACATAGCAGAAGATGTGATATTGTTTACTCACTGTCTACTAGCTCGTATGATCGTTGAGCAGAGAGAATGCACTGTTAAGATCTTGACATCCTCAAGACCCACCTGTATGATACGAAAAAGGTTAGGTTCTCAGCGATGCTTGATATATAATGCGTTGATGAATGCATGTTTCGGGCAGAACAATCTGCGAGTGGACATGGAGTATGCAAAGAAGAAGATGCTGTGGTGCATGCATTAGGGAGCGGGTGCAGGTTGGTTTCTCTGGGATGAAATTTAACATGCAGGTGTTCATTAAGGACGGTCTCCTTGTTCAACACCTGTGGAAAGAAATGGAAGGAAACAGGGAAGCATAGAGACTGGTGTGAGTGAGCGGATGGGTGAATGGATGGTGAATGGATAAAGGATGGATGGATGAAAGGATAGAAGATGAATCAGTAGATGGATGGGTATGAATGCATAGATGGATGGATGGATAATAAATCTGTAGAGGGATGGGTGGATGGATGGGTGGATGGATGAATAGCCAGGTGGGTGGACTTGCTGGGTGGATAATGGATAGATTGGCTGGTGGATGGATGTGCGGGTGGAGAGATGAGTGGATGAGTGAATGAATGTATGTATGGGTGGGTGAATGAATGAATGAATGGATGGGTAGGTGGGTGGGTGAATGAGTGAATGGATGCGTGCATAGTTGGTTTATGGGAAGATGGATGAATGGATGGATAGATAAGTAGAAGGACAGAAAGACACATGCGTATATACACATACATACATGCCGTATTTTGTATCACATTAATTGCCTTTATTGACAATGGCCATGTATTAATTACAAAGATGATAAGTTAATATGAATTGCGTATTCATATTAATAAATTCGTAAAATACTATTATTTTAAATTATTTTACTATTTTTAATGTTTTTAAATATTTTACTGTATTTAAATATTTTAAATATGTGGAGAGAGCACAAGGAAAAGAGAAAGGGGTAGGAAGAAACAGACAGGAAGAAGTGACGTCTAGAGTGAAGGAAGACGCTCAAGCACAGAAGGAAGATATATGTCTTAGCAACAAAAATGCAGTGAGATAAACAGAATATTAGGCATCGAGAGCACTGCTTAAACACTTGTTTATACATCAGAAGAAATGATGACACATTTTTTATTCTAGTATTTAATTTATCCTGTACAAACGGTTCCTGCTGCTGTCTGTAACAGTGACGTGTGCCGACAACAGCAGGAGTCCCAGGAGAGGAACCGGCGCACATCGCAGATGGGAGCAGGGAAGAGCTGTGGTGGTAAGCTGGTCGGCAGCCCGACTTCCTCAGAAGGATCAAAAGAAGACCTTGGCAGGGACTCAGACAACATCGCTAGAACCACCACAAACACGAACTGGAGGTCTTCTGTGCACAGTGTGCTCCTTCTAGGAACAGATGCATTCGTAAAATAAAGATGCCCAGTTAGTTTGAATTTCTGATAAACTCCAAATACTTTATTACTGTAAATGTAGCCCAACGATTGCATGGAACATGCAAAAAGCGGATTTGGTGTTTATCTGAAACTGAAATTTAACTGAGTGTCCTGTGACTCAATTTCGGCAACCTTATGCAGAAAGGAGGTTGAGTCCTATAGTGGTTTAGAACATAGGCAAGTGTTAAATAAATAGAACATTTTTAAATGACACTGCGAGTGGAGTGGATTTGTGATGATATTCAGAGAGATTTAAGGTAAGTTTCCGTTTTTTAACTCATACTCTGGACATTGGTTAAACAGGCGTTTTCTGTAAGTGCAAGTAAGTTAGATTTCTGGGAAAAACATTTCAGTAATGCATGTCTATCCCTATTATTTGTCTATGAGTTAAGTTCATTCTTGGTCTGAGTACCTTAATACTGTAGGTCACATATAAAAAGAGACTGTGATTGCATATTTATTCTTGCAAATATTCAGAAGTGGTACCCATGTAAGTTGCATGGGCTGCTACCTCAACCTCGCATTCTGTTTGTGTACTGCAGTTCATTTGCAACAAGTTGGGTCCTGCATATAGAACATAATCACTGATATTAATTATGGTTTGATGGTCTCAAAGGAGGTAATGTGCTCCAAAAATAGGGCAACTATTATTCCAGGTGTATGCGTGAATAATTATAGCAGAAGAGCCAAGGGCTTTAGAATATTACAAACATCATTAAGAACACACTTTACTAAGACACCGGTTCTCCAGAGGAGAAGTGGATGCAGAGAAAAGGACGTTGCAGGTGCATAAACAGAAACGGTACTAACTGGAAAAAGACGTGCGTGAATGGTTGGCCTTCTTTCTGAGAGTTTCTCTCACTTGTTCGCATGGTATCTCTGCACTTTTATAAATGCCGCAAAGTGCATGAACATCTTGTGTAGTAAGTTTGCATCTGTTTGTAACAACGTGTGAAACCTAAGAATAAAAAAAGTCAAGCTGAACTCTCTTGTATACATCTGTGTCAATATTTTAGGTTATCTTACCTTGAATACTTGAAAATAATAAGTATATCAATGCGTATATCTACATATTTTTATCTATCTATCTATCAATATGATCTATTTATATATTTCTATCCATTTATTTTGGTGGCTATCATTTATGTAATTTATCTACCTTGTAAACTCTCACTTAACACTTTTCCCGAAACATGAAACCCTCCTAGAGAACAAAACACTAAACTCAACAAAAGATTTTAATTTAAATAGATTGTTTCAGTTATTTCCTATAAACAAACAAAAAATAAATATTTTAATTTTTGCTTACAATTTTGCGATTTTGACATGATTTACTGTTGTAAATACTGTCCATTAAGTCCAACTTCTAATAGGCATTCATTTGTTTTTATTTCATTTCATAAAACTAGTATACGTTTTAATGTGTTTAGTCATCTGTTTAATGAGTACGTTGATTCCTCAATTTTCATTTAGTTATGAACTCAAATATTTTAATCAAATTCTGATTCGACAAGGGCCTTGATACTTTAAAATTCTGAGTCACAGGGAATATGCTATTTCTATATCTCAACGTGGAAAACTGCTGGACGGTACACGTCCATTGATTTTGCAATATGTGTAAACAGGGTCTTTTTGCATTAATCAACCTCTACATTTGCTTGCAAAACCTGAACGAGTAATAGCATTTGAGTTTTCTCAATATATTTTCATGGTGGTATTCCATCTCCAGAATCATGATGCCTCTGTTTAATAAAAGTTCAGATTGGAAAGCCCAAGGTTAATCTGAAGTGATAGCCAAGGATACATGGACACACGGGAAACAGATGTGAGCACCGCTACACACATATGGAAGTCGTGTGCGCAGGACACCACAGAAACATGTCAATGTGCTTTCGTTGTCCAGTTGGTGCCTCCTGCAAATTTTTTTAAAATAAATTATTAAGACAAATTAATTTTCTGATAAATGGAATAGATCCTTAAAACAAATGAACATTTTTAAAAAAAGTCAAATGATATGATGAGAGAGAGAGAGAATCGATCTTTGGAGCTATTTGTAACACAACACGGCAATCCAGAGCAAGGCTATCTTTTCTTCCCAGGGAGCAACAAAATACTAGATGATAAATTAGACATCAGTTTTTCACAGTTATCAAACAAGTGGATGGATACAAAGTAGCCCTCATAAGGAGCCTTTGCAGATGCCTTCGAATACAAAAGAGAAAAAGAAACGCAAAGCCATCTCCAAAAACTTTAGGAAATACTGTAGAATAGAATTGCCTTTCCTCCATCCCGTTACTTTCATCCCAGAGTTGTTCTTCTTGTGGTAGCAGTCACATCAGCTGATGCGGGAGCAGACAGCGGCGGGCATGGGGTTTTGGAGGATGTTGTGGCTCACTTGTGAATCCCGTCACCCTGGCTCCACACCTCCAAATCGGAAGTCACACTGAGGATAAGTGCTCAGTCAATAAAATCCTGGAGGCTGGGCACGGTGAGTCACACCTGTAACGAATGACAGCCTTTTGGGAGGCCAATGCTGAAGGAGCATTTGCAGCCAGGAGTTCGAGACCAGCCTGGGCAACATAGCAAGACCTCATGTCTTGGGAGGCTGAAGTGGGAGGATCGCTTGAGCCCAGGAGTTGGAGGCTGCACTGGCCTATGATCATGCCACTGCACTGCAGCCTGGGCGACAGAGACCCTGTCCCTAAAAAATAAATAAATAAATAAGTAAAATCCTGCAGAGCATCAGGACAGAAGCGTCTGAAGTCACAAGTAGGAAGACTTGCATAAAGTCAAAGGGTGCCAACTCCAGCCCCTCAGTCCGACACTCCCTGACCGCTTCTCAGCACACAAGTTAGCGAGAAATTGTGGTGAGACCTAAGTTTTGTTTGGGACGAGTAAGAACAGACAACGTTTCCGCTCCCTGTGAGCTCCCATTTGATAAAGAAAGCAGCGATTGAAAAAGCGTGCTGGATGTTAAGATGCCGTGCAGTGCTGAGAATTATTTCAGGAGTGTCTGTAAACTCCAAAGTGGCGCTACCTCGTGTGCTGAATTGAATCAGCGTTTCTACATGTGTAGACCACATGCGATCTGCACTTACTTCATCTCTCCTTAGCACTTACTTCCCGCAACATTTTATTTAGTTTCCTGTGACTCCAACAATTTGTAATCTTGCGCTTAATTTCTCACGATCTCCTCTCCCTTGTTCTACCAAGTCATCGACCCTTGGCATTCTTCATGGTTTTCGCACTTAGCATGTGTTTTTTCCCCCAAATTGCCTCATTTAACCCCACTGAATATAGTAGTATCTGTCCCTACTGTAGACTGCTGTGATTCGTTGCTTGTGTGTTTTCTGTGGCTGAGACCCCTTCCCTGACATAGACACATAAAATACTTTCTACTAGTCACTGTGTATTAGGTCACGATTGCTCCCATAACAAATAACCACAAACCAAGTGGCTTATGATGAGAGAAACATGTTATAGTCCTGCAGGTCAGAAGCCGTATATGCTTAAACAAAGGCATTGGCAGGGTTGCATTCCCTCCTGCAAGCTGTAGGGGAGAATCTCCTTTCTTTGCCTTTTTCTAATTTCTAGCAGAAACTTCGCCTGTTCCTTAGTTCATGGTTCAATCTTCAAAGCCAGTAACATCAAATCTCTCTCCGGTCCTTCTTCTGACATTAGAGCCAGGACAGGTCCTTGACTTTAATCAACTACTGCGATGACCTTGGGCCCACTTGCATACAGGAGGATAGTCTTCGATGTCTGTGCTCTTCATCCCATCTCAAAGTCTCTTTTGCCGTGAAACGTAACACATCACAGGTGATGGGTGTTTGGGCTTTGGCATCTTTGAGGGACTGTTACTCTGCCCATAACACCTTGCATTTAAGGTTGCCAACATTAAACTCAAATTCCACATGAGGAAGAGTAAACATCCATGTCACTCCCCATCTGACCAGACGATCCCTCCATCCACCCAAATGCACACTTTGTAATCGTGGAAGCGTGACTCGGTTTTCCTCCCAATGCACAGCTATTCATTCCTCAAGTGCTGATTGAATTCTCTCGGTCAGTACATGTCAGGTCTCTCCTCCCCTCTCCTGGCTGACTGTTTCCTGAAGCCTAAGCTGCCACCATCTCTCCTGTCCCGACACTGACTATTTCTGGGGTGCTTCTGTACATATCTGGTCCAGCAGCCTTCTACCTATTGTCTGTACTGCAAAAAGAGCTGTTGCAACAATCATGGGGCGTGGTTTTCCTTTGTAAACTTTTCCATTCAAGTTCAGTGTCATCAAAGGTAAAGTCAAACATTTTTCAGCAGTCCTGCAAAGCTGTTCACGATCTGACCCTTCCTCCCTCTCCAAGTTCGTAGTCAGTACAGAACCTTCTCTCACAACCTGTGCTCCTGACACCTGCAATTCGGTCCCATTTTTCAAATATCCGAGAACTTACTTTCACTTCCACATCTTATGTTGTCTTGTACTCTCTTCATGCATGAAGATTTCATACCTCTTCATTGTTTTTTTTGCCCCTTCTCTAAACACCCCGCCCCATACATTCACAATACCTACAGAAGAATTGCTAGGCTCTATAAATGTCCTCAGCATACTTTTGAGTGGAATAAATAATATTCTCCAAGGAACTGGACTCTTCTTTTCTGTTTCTGTTGTTCTCAGGTAGTTGAAGATTCAAAATATTTAATGTGTGTGTAACACAGAAGATATAAGATGGAAAGACATGGCTTAGCTAAGGACTGCTACTGTTAGTGGTCTAGTTCTTAGGTAGACAGTGATACCACCCAGAAAATGGTTATTATTATTTAATTAAGCTAAATGATATAAAAATTAGCTCAGTCTCTGGCCAAGAGTGCATCCACAATTAAAATTATTAAAGGAATGGGAATGAACTTGTGTGTATAGATTAGACATCGAATTTTCAGAAGTTTTACCACTAAGAAAGAATGTAAATGTTTCAATGGGAAAGATATTGGAAATCATGTACGTTTCAAATGGTTAATGAAACAGAGCCAGGAATTATGGGAGACTAAGATTGCAATGACTGGGAGAAAATGTACTCATATTTATAGAGCAGATTCTGTCCTATTATTGTATGAAAAACTTCACATGAACTTTTACAAACTTGACTTTCAAACATTAGAACTTTCCCTTCCAAGAGAACATAGACTCAGCTCCACATTTACAGCATATTTGCAAATTTCACAAGGAACATGAATCAGCAAAAGATAGTAAGAATTTGAGTTTAGCTCATTTTGTATTGTAATCATTGGGATTTCAGTTTCTTACTTTGCAAATGCAAAGGAAAGATTAGCGATGATTAAAAACAGTTGTTTTATTTTTGTTTTAAACTTTCACCTTTTAGAAATCCTTTTGGTTATATCTCATGACAAAGTGAAAAAAATGAAAGACAGATAACTTTCTACTATTTCTGAATAAGATGTGAAAGTTCTAAATTTTCTATCGAACTTACATTTCACAGTAATTTTTCCCTTATGTTTCCAAATTGTACTCTCTACTCTAGAAATTACAGTTGATACAAGTTTAGTTTCTTAAAGTTAACATGAATAAACAGCTAACAAGCCCCACAAAAATGCATTTTACTCTGAAACATTTCTCTGTGATTATTTCAATCCATTTCTTTAATTATCGCACTTGTTTTCTGACAAGTCTTTTTGTTCATCTATGGGAAGCACAATAATTACTTGATCTATGGAAATTTCCTTTTGAATAACATATTATCAATGTGTAGTCCCATGGAGCAAAGTCAGAGGAAATACTGATGAATATCTCTGTCTCTCTATCTATCTGTCTCTATAAAATATTAAATCCCCAAGTTAGGATGAACTAAGGCAACATTTCACTTGTCTTTAGAGATAAATACTAATTTGTTCAGCTGTGTTAATGAAGCTGGTCTCTTAGTTCTTTTGTGCTTGAGGAGGAAATAGTGAAAAATTAGTCTGAATAATCCAGATATCTGAAAATGTACTATTAAACCATCTGTCCTTTCATAAATGTCCAACCTCTATAGAGATCATGATTAGTGTTGTCTGTAGCACAGGGAAACCTAAGTTCTGAACAAAATGTTTCACACATTGAGCATTTATTGATGAAATCTTAGATGAATTATGCCTTTGATAATATTCGTTGGCGTCCTAATTCTTTGCTTACTTAGTCAACTTTGTATACTTGGAGAAATTGTCATAATATGTTTTCAATGACTGATTTGAAATAGTACCTAGAAAATTAAAATCTATTTATGGCACATGAGGGCTCTGTGTAACAGGTGGTAATGATAATGGTAAAACAATGATATCATTATGTTGTACCAATACAATGGTTCGCCCTTACCCACGATATATTAAACTTTATCATGCATATGCATGTATAGGAAAAAACATATACATATATGTGTGTTCATGCATTGATATATACAAGCCTGGGCTTACATACACTCCCTTATAAATATGCCTATGTGCATGTACTAGCACATACAGTTTTACCTATGCATATTTTATAAATCTTCTGTTCATACTAATACCTTCAATTCTAGGCCATTCCTATAAAGATGTTTTTAATGTGGCTTTTCATTTCTTTCACTGTGAGAATCCTGCCTTCTAATATCAGCAAGCATTAATTTTGTTCCTCTGGGTTAATTACCATCGTTAATAAAAGTGCACAGTCTATTGCCACTATATAGGTAGGTGTGTATGTGTGCATATAATTGATAAACATTCAAAAATAATGAGCATACCACTTTGAAATATACCACTCAATATAAGGGTGGAGATTTTTCCACTATTTTATGTACACAAGGATTGATTTTACTTATTCCTAGAATAAGACATATTTCATAGAAAATTATCAGTGACAAGATGAGACCATATCCAACCTCTAATAAATACATAATGTCTTATGAAACATTATTGAAACCATATTTATGAAACAATATTGTCATCTGCGCTGTATGGCTAAATCTGCAGTATAGCCCTCATTAATCACTTGTAAATACATGGTAGGAGTAAATACATAAACATGCATATTATTGAAAGCAGAAGGCTTGTTTTATAGCATCCCATAACCTTTTTGCAAATGATAATAAAGCATTTCTCTTTTGAGTCATAATTTTTCATTAAAATCGAATGTGGCATCTCTTCTCCAATATGCGTTTCTTTTATGGAAAGTTTTATTACTGTTTTGCTAGAAGTACTTGTGTAACTTTTTACCACCTTTTATTCATAACATAATATACGATATAAAATTGAGCCATGGTTTGAGACAAGAGGGGTTGAAAGAATTCACTGAGCTCTTTGCAACTCTTGAGAATAGTGAAAAAAAAAATCCAGGCAGAAAAAGAGATTATTTGTAGCTTTGTGTTATTTTCCTGTGTGTTGAAGACCAAGCTTGAAAACCTAATAGTAAAATGCACAGAGAGGCAAGGCACAGAATCCTGCCATGTGTTTGTCCATTGGACAGCACAGGGTGTCACTCACGTCTGTATTTAATTTCCTATAGAGGTTCCCCTTGGAGCAATTTCGTGTTTAATAGTCGGGCACTGAAGGGGCAAGGTTGTGACATGAAAACTGTAATCGCTCCTTCTGTGTAATTCCACTGTCCATCCGAACCCACTGTATCCTCCTGTAGGTTAGAACTTCTTCATCCTTCACAGAAACAGGCGTGAGATGGAGATATGCAATGTCACCCCTACGCTCTAGGCGGCCTTGATTAACGCGGGCTCCGTCCACATCCTTGCCCCGACTCCTTCTTTCCTGAATAACCTGGAATACGGTTTGATACCCGAGAACAGTGCATCGTCAACAAAAGATGCCATTCTCTGAGCGAGGGCAGGAGGAGAGAAAAACACTGATGGTGCAGAACCACCCTGGGTATTTCAAACTCAGCCTCCGGCAAGCTCTCCAGAAAGTCACTATTTTGAAAAAGTGCTTATTACCTACATTTCCTCTGGAAAAATATCTGTTTCCTTTTTCCCAGAGGTGGTAATGGCGATGCTATTCAACATTTCGTGATTTTTCTCTCACTTTTTGTGTTAGATGCTAGCCTATTTGATGATGATGATGATGATGATGATTTTTACATAAAAGGAAGACAGTGTTGGGTCAGGCATTATAGCCCCTTTTGATTCAGACCAATCTTCATCTTTTGCAGAAAATGTTTGTCAACACCACTTACATGGTTTGAAAGCAATTCCTTACTGTGTCATAGCAAGATGAGCTTAGAATAGCCACTACCTTTTCTGGATACTGGATTATGATGCCAAGTAAAGTTGTGAAGACCAGGGTTTTCCCTCTCCAGGTTGTGGGCAGCAGAAAGAGTTTTTCAGAACTTCAGGTAGATTCTCAATGTGCCTAACCTAATCCCCTATCCTTGGAACAGCAAGTTCGAGAGCCGGAGAAGGATTTAAGTGCATCCCTGAACAGCATCAGGAAGGAAAAGCGAGGGCAACCAGATCTATAGATTCACCGTCTCAAAAGCGAGAGAAGTTCCGTGGGATCCTTGAGTAGGAGAGAGACAACGGTGTGGTGCACACCAGCTCGCAAGCGTGAACACCAGGGCAGGTAGCAGGGAACTGTGCTGAGATCTGTATTTGTCCCAACTCCGGAAGGTGGTGCGGAGAGCACACAGCCATCAGCTGCCTTCAGAGACACTTAATGCAAAGCCGGTTGGTGTGAAAGCTCACAGAGACACCGCATGTGGTCGAGTCCGTCAGCTCCGTGACAAAATGCCTTTACTTTGGTGTCACACTCTTCCTTCGCAAAGAGACAGCCTCGGAAGCAAAGCCGCCCACTCAAAATTAAGTAGCCATGAGAAGTACATCATGGCTTCTACTCAGAGTCTGAAAATCATTTTAAAAATGTATAATTAAAGCTATTATAAGGCAAGTAAAAAAATAATCAGCCCAAAACATAATTTTCACACAATGTAAAATAATATTTCACAAGTCACTTTTGAGTGACAAAAATAAAGCAATGATGGCCACTTTGAAATAAAATCTTGTAAGCGTCTATACTACATGGAGAAAGACCTGATACCTCCCACCTACACTCAGGCACACCCCAAAATTTAATGGAAAAGTAATACCATTAGAAAAGTGAAGTTAATATTAGGGGTGACAGTACAGCAGAAACGAGAAATGGAGTTAGATCTGGAAATGAGACTTGCAAATTCTTTGCCACATGACATAAAGAAGAATGGAAATAGGAACTATATCACACCAAACACAATAGCTGTGCCAGGCAGGAAACCATATTGGATATAAATATATTCAATAGACCTTTGATAAATAATTTCCTATGCACATTTTTGGGGGGTGGGGGTTTAGTGATATTCTATCCTAAGAGATGACAACGAGTCAAAAGCCCTGGCGCAAGTAGGAGAGTTCCGGGCATTGTTCACCCTCAACTGCTGTCAAATATAAAAGTATGTTCAAATGTAGGAGGACTTCAGAAACACAGAGGGATCTGTCTTTAGAAATGATAGGTGCTTTGTCTATTTTTGGTCAGGAGTTAGTATTCCTTCCCTTCTAAGGCTTCTTGTCATTAACTTCAGGGTTGTTAAGGTTAAATCTCACAGCAAATGAGAGGGAGGGTGAACGTTTCTGAGTGGATGAAGGAATTTAACGCTGCTCAGAAGATGAGAGTACTCACCGATGAGTGAGGAGAGAAAAAGATACAAGTGATGTCTGAAGTGTCATTTTTTTTGGCAGGTCTGAGTGCAAAGACAAAAAGGTGGAAGAGAATGGCAAAGGCACAGCTTGATAATTTAAAAAATACAAACATCATAAAAACATTGAAAACCATCTGCCATTTGTAGTTTTCCCCCAATAATAAAAAAAAAAAATCTGCCAAAGCAGAGATAGTCTCAATACAGAACAACTGGTCCAGTGTTTGAAAGATGCAGAAACAGCTCCAGTATGAGATTGGTAAACAACTGGAAAAAACCAAGCCCATGCTCAGAAAGACATGTGTTTTTATCCTAAAGAAAAAAAAAAAAAAAAAGAGCAGACGAGAAAAAAGTACCCAAGAACTGTATCATTTATACATATTCTGAATGAAACGGAGTGCGTGAATTGGGCACCGTGTGTGCTTCTGTTGCTGCCATGGATGTGGAAATACTGATAATTGCAGAGATAAAAAAATCAGTCGTAGCAACGTAATTGGGTTTGCCATTTAAAATAACAATAATCATAGAGATGTACAGACACTCTCATTGATTTCAAACCTTCAGAGTCACACAGATCAGTGAAATTGTGAGAATTGGTGCAGAACTGAGTAAGGCCATCAGCTCGAGAACATAATAATAGGGGAAGAACTGACATGAATTAAAATGCAGACGTGGGAAGAAAACAGCAGGAGAAAGGTAATGTGTCGGAGAAGAGAGTAGAAAGGGTTCAGCTTAATGTTACACGCCGCCATTCATGTATGAATTACCTACGAAAATGTGCACCCTAGATAAAATGACTTTCAAGGGAAACAGAAATCACTCAAACAATGACAGAAGGCATAGGAACTGGTATCATGTAACTATTGTGGAATATGCCAATGAAATTCTTAACCATGCTCCAGTGTAAATGTTTGCTCCCATAAATTTCATATAATGTAACATACTCTTTCCATGCTAATTAAGGTGTTTGGACTGTGCATGATGAAGGGAAACTTCTAAAGCATTATGATTTTGCTTTGGACTTGACATAATGGAATGCCAACATCTATAGATTAAAGTCGTTTATGATTAATGATGCAAGGTTTCTACATTCATAGCAGGCAGTTGTGAGCTGGGAATGCAAACAACATTCTTTTCCATGACCTAATGGGGCTAATTCCAAGAATTCCAGAAATGGTGGCAAGCAAACCACAGTTTTTAGTGTATGATGTTGATGGTGCATTGAATGGGTGGTAGAAGGCCTAATTAACCTCTCATTGTTTTTTGAATAAATGCAATCCTTAAAAAAAAAAAAAAAGTAGGTCTCTATTTTATACTCTAAACATCAAAATTCCAGGGATACATAATAAGAGTTAAGTTGCATGATAAAATGAGGAAAAGGAGATAGAGGTGGATGCAATCTTAAGATGCAGAAAGTTTATCTGAATAACTTCAGAGATAGAACTCCATAGAGGGGAACTGACTTTTGTTCCTTAGGCCTAGTAAGTCAAATAAAATCATTGCACCTCAGAGCACATTTTTTCCACATTGTCAAATGGAATGTTTGCATCTCAGAGCACACCTCCTCAACCCTTCCATTGAAACCCAGAATGAAATGTGACTATGACATTTTGCACTGCTAATATTATGGTCATCCAAATGGCATTTTCCCCATTGTGAAGGATAAATTATATTCAATTACGTGCTGCAAATTAAATTGATATATTTATTATTTTCAACTTTTTTTGCAGGTATTCATTGACAAAATACTATGGCAAGATTCATGGTTTAACTAATCATTTTTAAAGAAGAATAATTCAATTTTCCTGAAGGAATATGGAATTGTAAACCATATATATACACATATATATGCATACAGATAAGCATATATAAATGCATATACACTTTTCATACACTTTTCTTATATTTCTTTTTCTTATATTTAAATTAAGAGAAATATCACTATTTTGACATTACAAAATGACAAATAAGGACTATCAAGATTTTACTTTCCAAGACAGAGAATATATCACTGAAATTGTATAAATTCAGATAAGGTAGAATTGTCAGTGACAATATAAAATAAAACAAAATAAAAAGCCAAAATCACATAAAAAATATTTTAAAATTGGCTAAAAACATCACACAATACACAACTGCATGATTTTATTCTTGACATACTTATCCATAGAAGCAATATATCATTTTAAAATATGGTGATTTAATAAACTCTAGTGATAAATATTGGGCATATCCCTCATTTGAAACTATATTAAAATGATGAATAATTTGGCCAAAGATTATGGATGGAATGCTGATAATATAATAGTAAATCCCACAGTTTTGTACATTGCACTTATCAGCCAAGAATGACTTGATGTTTTTTCTTCATAGTCAGGCATATTTGGTTAGTTGCCTATGCAACGTCTAAATCCCTATTCTTCCTGGCTAACAGAAATCCCAAAATTGTTTGTGACCGCAATGTGAAAAAAGTCAACTGATAAATCCAGATGAATCCAAAGCAAGTTTGATGATTGCCTCCTTGCAAACTCAGCGTCTCTAGGGCCATCTGACCTGCCTAGCCAATCATGTCCATGACAGGAAGTGATGTGGGGAAATTCTGAGAAATATCTAAGATGCGGAAGGCTGTCTCTTCCCCATCTCTCTTGCCAGAGGTGTAGATATGAAGCAGAGATACGTGGTCGTGGAGCCCTTTATCCATTGCTAGAGTTGACAAAGATTGTTTGCTGGACCAAACTTTTAGTTAGGCTCCTGAAACTTCTGTTAGGTTCTTCTCCCAATCTGTGCACTTCCCTGTAAAATCCCGTTCTAGAAAGAACCCTGTTCAGTTAGTTTAGCAAGAACATCCCATCCTCGATGTCAGAGCATCCTTGACATCTGATCAGGTTCCTCATCTTCTACCCACCCCCAGCTGATGTCTGATCTTTCTGGCTCTTTAGCAATAACCTTGTTAGATCAGTTTGGTCAGAATCCCCCTCACCCCAGATGTTTCATCTTAGTAATTTTCCGTCCTCTGACTCCCTCCTGTTCCTTGGCTATAAATCCCCTCTTGCCCGTGGTGCTGTGTTCAGAATTGAGTCCAATCTCTTTACCCCACTGCAAAATCCCATTGCAGTGGTGTCTGTATCTATCAAGATGATCCTGGCTATGTTTTAACAAGTATCATGGAATAATTATTTTTTAAACACAAGACACCATATCTACATTTTTGCAGAGAAAATTAGCCCTCTGTATCTTTAATCCCCTTGGACTTGGATGATGTTACTCTTTTAGGCTGAATTTTGTCCATCCCTAAAATTCACATGTTGAAACTTCAAGTCCAAGCACCTCAGACTGTGGCTGTGTTTGGAGATGGGTCTTTAGAGAGGAGATAAAGGTAAACTGAGGTCACGAGGGTGGGCCCTGATCCAACAGGACTGGTGTCCTTATAAGCAGAGAAGATGAGGACACAGACACGCACAGAGGGACGACCCCATGAGGACACAGAGAGAAGACGGCGTCTACACGCCCAGGAGAGAGGACTCAGGAGGAACCAGCCCTGAGACTCGTTGATCTGGGACTTCCAGCCTCCAGGATGATGAAAAAATAAATATCTGCTGTTTGAGCCACTAATTTGTGGAATTTTATTATGGCAGCTCTAACGAGTTAATACAATTACATCCAGCCTAAACAATCCCGTAGTATCAATATATATATATAATTTTGATTATGAGAATTAACCACAGATTATTTCCTGGAACCAAATATCTACACAGCACATCAATAATCATGTGAAAAACATAATAAAACTTTGACGAATGCCAACGGTAATGATTTCTCTATCCCATCTAAGTTATAGAGGAAATACCATGTTTGTTTTAGCAGGTCAGATATTCTCTCATCCTCTCTGGTTTTATGGAACTTGGCAGCTCATCCGCTCTTTTGGTTTGTACAGAACAGGAAAGTCTTTTGCACGGGGAGAACGATGCAGCTATTTCAGATTTGGGAACAGTGGCACATGTACCTTGCTTGCATATCCAGCAGACTACAGCTCTGCTGCCCTCCACCTTGTGCAAAAGCTCTTTTGGGTTTGAAAAAATTCCCTTCCTCACAGTTCATGCAGCCCTCAGAATTGTTCCTCTTCTTTTGCCACCAACATAATTTCCCAGAATTATTTGCTTGTTTTGGAAACGCAAAACTCAGGAAGGTCATTGATGTCTTGAAAACGTTTTTTTTTCTTTTCCCCCTCGTGGACTGCTTAAAATTTCCTGACACTACGAAGGTTAGCATGTAAAACCTCCCTAAATAAGGGCATGGAAATACAAATATTTAACATCCCACTGCCGCAAAGGAGATAATACATGGGGGTTGTTTGAGAATGGCAAGGGATTCCTAAGGATATTGGGGGAGGAGATGTGGAAAAGTCCACTGAGGCAAGTCAAGTATGAGAATTGGGACAAACACTGATTAAGGATGAGGGTGACCAGCCGTGAACTGAAGAGTGCAATCAATTCAATAAGAAGTTTGAAAATAAAGGAATATTTTATCTGTAGTCTGTGCATCTCTGTGTCATGTAGCTGTCTATGTATCACTCATCTGCAGTTATCTATTTGTCTATCTTCTATCTGTTTACAGAGTTCGATAGGTGGATGGATGAATGGATGCATAGATAAATGGAAAGGTGAGAAAGTAGATAATACACGAGAGACAAATACACATAACTAACATTAAGATTGTGCACACACTAAGGGAGATGACACGCAAAATGCAAAGAGTTGCCGTACAGTGTTCACCCTGAGCCGATGATAAACTTGTCCACTTTGCCTAACGTACTTGCCTTCAAGGAGAGAACGATCAGTTTTTCCAAATGGGGAAAGGACGAATCCGGTGCTCTGGGGGTAGTGGTGCAGGGTGGGGTGATGACAAACACTTGCTGAATATCTCTTTCAAACTCCTTCTGTGTTTCCCTCTGTTCTGCTGAGTCTAGAAGGATAAAAATGCTCCTCCTCCATTTCCTTTGCAGACAGAGATGATGCATGCAATTTAGGTCCTTCTCTTCCTTCATCAGCTCTTTGGATGACATAAAATGTGCATTCAGAAAAAGGGCTTAAATGTAATTAAACAGCTTTCTGAATAAGGCAAAACCTACAGAACAGTCACCCTGGCAAGAAACGAATATGGCCAGCACCTTGAAGTCTGCTGTAAGGGCCCTCTGCCTTTTCCCCTGGAGATAACTTCCGTCCTGAATTTCATAGCCGTCGCTCCTTTGTTCTTTTCTAACGTATATGCCTTGAGGATGCAAATTTTTGGATTTTACGTAAATGGGCATATAGCATATGAGTTGTTTTGTCTCTTGCTTCCTCTGGTCAATGCCACATTTGAGTCCCATCCAGGTGTTGCAAGTTCCCCGTCCGCACTCACTTTCTCCGATGTCCAGCATTTTAGCCTGTGAATACGCCACGACGTATTGATCCGTCCTCCTGTCGGCAGATACGGCGACTGACTTTGTTTGCAGCTCTTTTAAGCCATGGGGCTGTGAACATTTTTCACTGTATTACTTGGTTCATAGAGAACATAATTATGAGTAAAATTTCTGGGGCTTCACGTGGTTTAGAATCTACCGGCTGGATGCGGTCGCTGTAAATTCAGAAAGTGGAAGTTAGATAGCTCCCGCCGTGTGTCCCTGGAAAACACAAATGCAGAGTGTGTGCTGTGTTATTGTTCCCACGCTGTTTCATTCTGCAGGGCAGCTCTTAGCTTTGTGGGTATTACGGGGCATGGTGCCAAGCATTCATTTTTGTGGGTTCCAATCTAGCAGGGCAGAGTGGTTTGGGAGACAAGGGGTGCTGTCATCACACATGAGACTCAGAGAAATGGATTAGGGCCTTTAATTGCACTCATATGACCCAATGTTCCCTGAACTCCCACATGCAAATAATCTTCTGTTGACCCCCCAAACAGCTCTTCCTTTCTACACGATGAGCTAATTTTTGCAAGCCTGCAGACTTCATGATACCACTTGAGGCTGTTGCCTTGCAAAGGAAGTCCCATTTTCATCACGCCCCACCCCAAAAGCCCTCCTTTCCTGCAGATATGTGATTAAAATCAGATTCAGTCTTGCCCCCAGGAGGACACACGCAAACTCTCATCCAGGAGGAAACAACATTTGTGCTGAAAGGAAATAAGAGTTTGCCAAATTATTTGCTATAAATGTTGGTCGTCTCTATGGTGATGGAAGCCAAGGGTATTAGACCTGGAAATAAGAAACTGAATTGAGGGTCAAGCCAAATATGTTCATTTGGGTCGACTCAGAAATTTCTATTGAAAGTGTTAGCTCCACGTGTAAGTGAGAACATGCAGTATTTGTTTTCCTGTGCTTGGTGTACTGCACTTAACATAACGCATGAGGTCCTCTTGGTTCACCCACATTGTCGCAAATCACAGAAATTCCTCCTTTTTGATGGGTGACTAGTATTCTATTTTGTATACATTCCACATTTCCTTTATGCATTTGTCTCTTGGTGGCCACAGGTTGATTCCATGTCTTGGCTGTGGCAAATGATGCTGTCCTGACCTACAAAAGCTGAGCTCATGGAAGTAGAGAGTAGAATGGTGGTTACCAGAGGCTGCGGGTGGAAAGAGGCAAAGGGGACGTGTTGGTCAAAGGGTAGGGAGCCTCATTTACACAGGAGGAATAAGTTTTTGAGATCTAATGCACCTCAGGGCAACTGCAGTGAACAATAACGTGTTGTACATTTCACAACAGCTGAGAGTAAGTTTCAAAGTCCCAGAGATGCTGCAATACAGTATTAGAGGATCTCTTGATAAAGAACCTCGGGATGCTATCATGAGTATGAACTATAAATCTTGGTTTTTTTTCACAAAATATATTTTTGAAATTTTTCTCTGGTGATTCATACAATTTTAACTCATTTCTTTTCACTGCTACACAGTATTCTGTTGTATGAATATTCAGTGATATATTTTTTCACCTTCTGTGGTGGGTGTTTATATCACCGGCAGGTTTTAAGAGAATAGATGTCATCTATCTGTATATTTATAGATACGTTTCATATATATCCTGGTGTGCACATGGCAGGGATTCCTGTAGGATACCAACCTATAGAGCTATTGTAGATCACACACGTGTTCAGTGTCACTCAGGAATACCACCTGTTTTCAAAAGGCATTCTACAAATTTACACCTCCATCAACCGTAAATGAAGGCTGCTGTCGCAACAAATTTTATTTTCTTTGTGTTCTCACTATGATGCTTATAAAATTTATTTCTTCCTTTTTTGTTTTCAGTTTTTATTATAAATAAACTTTGCAAATACAGACATGTAGTAGAATAGTACGATGCACACCCATATATTCATCACTTACACTTAACAGTTGTTAATATTTTGCTGTGTCTATCTACTTTATCCATTTTTTCATTGAAATATATTAAAGGAAATTACAGATATCTTGACATTTCATGTCTAAATATTTAAGTACGCATCCCTAGAAACGTTAAGGGTATTTTCCTACACATCTTCCCTAGCAGAATTTCAAAAATTTTCAGTATAATCTAACACTTAATCCATATTCCAATTTCCCTGTGTCTCGTATAGCTGATTGATTCAGTGGAGAACAGCTCATTGTGATCAGTGCCTATTTCTCAGAATCTCCTTTTTCTTTATACTAACGATTTTTCAAGTTGCAATGTTTAGATGTTCTGAAGATTAACACGTACATGGGCCATTTGTAATCTCTCTTCTGTGAAACTTCTTTTCTTTTCCTTGCTTTGCTTTTCTACTCTATATTTTTTTGCTTTGAAATTTTTCCCTACTGACAAACTAAAGCTATAAATAAAAATAACGTCATAAAAGCCTCTTGGAGGAAACTAAGCACAAAGACAGGAGGGCATAACCTATGGGCGATATGACAACATCAGACCCTGACAGGTGGAATCTAACTGTCGGTGTCGTGGTGGTTGAGGGTTCTTCCAACAAGCGAGAGATTGAAGTGTTTAGTCACATCCGAAGGCATTTCAAGCGATTGAAACAGAATATAAAATGCATTTCTGACTCAGTTTTAGAGCTACAGGGGACTCTGTTCCATTGGGGGAGCTGCCTCCATGCTGTCCCTGGAGGGTTTAGTAAAAGTAGTTACTTCTTAGAGGAAAGAAGTTGTCTGTACTACCATGCACTCACCATGAATTCAGCACTAACCACTTGATCACACCGTCATAGCAACCTGCACCAATCCCAGGGCTGCAGGACGTCTAAACACAATGGAAAGCAATGCTTGCTGCTTAAACAGACCAGTCCATTTGAACTGGCACCCTGAGCAAAGGTGTTCACGCGAAGTGAATTTGAGATTGCAGCATTTTGTATGTTCCTGTGGTTTTCTTGTGCCGGGGCTTCACCAAGGATGGGATCTTAAATGGTTGGCCTGTAAGAGCACATTCAGTATCGTTTGGGGCATCACTGCAATGTTGCCTAGGAAAGGGCACTCTACAGGACAGCAAGGCATATGCACCAAATGCGTGGTGACATCATCTTTATGCCGTATCTTATCTCTGTGGAAACCCACAAGTCATCCTTGATGTGGGATGCTCTGTCCCTGCTCTGATATCTTGCCTCTGTTTCTGTCAATACCGTCAGTCCATCAGTACTTTGAAATGTTAATGCCATACTTATTCTCACAGGCTGTGTATGCTTAGCTTAATCTTCCTTCACTTGCTTTGCAACTTGGGAAAAGGAAGTGCCTTCTGTTTCTTCTCTCTTATGCACAACAACTGTGTCTGTTAACTCAAGAAATTGTTTTACTGGGCTTTACTCTTAGAGAAGTTTTAGGTCTGTGGCTAAATTGAGCAGAAAGATGGACCTACATTATACACTTGTCCAAACCTACAAAATGTACAATACCAAGAGTGACCCCTAATACACATCATTATTACCCAAAGTCCATAGTCTGCATTAGGGTCACTCTTGGTGTTGTACATTCGGTAGGTTTGGACAAGTGTGTAATGATGGGTAGCCACCATGATAGTGTCATACGCAGCAGAATCACTGAGTGACATTCAAATGTCACAATAATCACTTAATGGCTATTTAATTTATGAAAAAAGGTCGGTATTTAGATGACTTTAAACAGTGCAAATTATAGCCCTAATGTTAAGAAATATAAAGCACACATCTAAATACTCTGAATACGTAAACACACTGAGGACAGTACCAACGGTGCTAACAACATAGCACTGTTGGCCATTAAACATCACATGTACCCTATAAATATATACAACTATTGGATGAACCCGTAGGACATTTAAATATTACCAAAATTAGAGGCACATGCATGTGTATGCACACACAGATGGGGATGTTAGCAGCAGGAACTGACTATGTCCTTTGATAGTTTCAAATGGAAATTTTCTGGGCCTTACCAAGGATGGGTTCTTCAATGGTTGGCCCATAAGGGGACATTCAGTACCATTTGGGGCATCATTGCAATGTTGCCTAGCAAAGTGCACCCTATAGGACAGCAAGGCATATGCACCAAATGCATGGTGACATCATCTTTATGCCCTATCTTTTCTCTATGGAAACCCACAAGTCATCCTTAATGTGGGATGCTCTGTCTCTGCTCTGTGGGCACCTATAATACAGATACAGACAGCTGATAGTTGTGCAACATTACAGACCTTATATATTGAGAATTGTGAATTTATTTGTTTTCTCCTATGCCTGAATGTTACTGTAATCATAGATTAATAGTCTTGGTTTGGGTTTTGATCAGTTTTTAAATTTTTGTGAATTAGGTTTATTTCAGTAGAGGTTTGGAGGTGCTCCCAGCAAGAATACCTGGAAAGAATATATAACAGACATCACAGGGATTCCTTGAGGATGTTCATCATCTGAGTCCTGGATCTTCTCAGCCTCTTGGATGGTACAAGATAGTTTGACCAGGTCCATGTGTGACCTCCAGGATGGAGGGTACAGCAACTGCACTTCCTTGGCCCCTCTTTGGACAAAGTCCTTAGGAATGATGCCATTTGCCCTATCACTACATTTCAGTTGTTTACGATGGGATCACACACTAGTACAAACTTAAAATATGTTGTTTTTCAAGTGGAAACAAGCTGCCAGAATATCAGTAGAGTTTACAGAGAGACATGTGAGCTTTTTTTCTTTTATCAAAAAGTCCTAAAACAACAAATGTTGGTGTGGATGCAGAGAGATAAGAACACTCATACACTGCTGGTGGGACTGCAAACTAGAACAACCTCTGTGGAAAGCAGTATGGAGATACCGCAAAGAGCTAAAAGTAGAACTGCCATTTGATCCAGCAATCCCATTACTAGGCATCTACCCAAAGGGAAAAAAAAGACATTCTATAAAAAAGGCACCTGTACTTGAATGTTTATGTCTATAGCAGCACAATTCACAATTGCAAAGATGTGGAAACAACCCAAGTGCCCACCAATATTGAGTGGATTAATAAAATGTGGTATATGTACAGCATGGAGCTCTACTCAGCCACAAAAAGCAATGGTGATCTAGCACCTCTTGTATTATCCTGGATGGAGCTGGAGCCCATTCTACTAAGTGAAGCATTACAAGAATGGAAAAACAAGCACCACATGGACTCACCATCAAATTGATACTAACTGATCAACACTTATGTGCACATATGGAAGTAACATTTATTGGCTGTAGGGCAAGTGGGAGGGGGGAGAAGGGGATGGGTAAAGTCACACCTAATGGGGGTGGTGTGGGGGATGGGCACACTTCTAGCTCTAACTCTGGCAGTGCAAAGGCAGTTTATGTAATCAAAACATTTTCCTCCATAATATTCTGAAATTTAAAAAAATTAATTTTAAAAAATGTTGCATTGAGATCCTAGGCATCTTCTCGTGTTTTCTTGATGGTTTATGTGTCAGGACCAGTCACATGTATTGGGTGGCCTTAGATATGTAGCCTAATTTCTTAGATGAAGAAACAAAGTAGCGTTTCATGAGAAACTAATATATGCCAGTTGTGTTGTCTTCTAAATTTACTTTTAATCTTTCCAACAATCTCGTCAAGTGTTTGTGATGTTGCTGTTCTAAAAATGGGGGGAATAAAACTGAAATGCTTGAATGCTTCAAATGGATGTAAGTGGAATTCACTTGAGACTGTTTTAAGCCCTCTCTTTTGCCATCAAAAGCAAATTTTATGCAGATACCACTTCCTAAGCCTGGCCTTTGGTAATGTTAAGAAAATAAAATCTGGGCTAAACAATCATAGTTATGAATTCCAGTACACCGAAATTCTCCACACCTATTTTCATAAAAAGAAATTATAGGTTGGACACATAAACCAATCCAAACAATGCATTGCTATGACAATTGTTACTTTATACTATATTAACACCTTTAAATTCTGCACATCTTAAATTGATGTGCTTTCCCACCTTGATAATGCCTTTCAAAGTGTATTTCTAGGAGGCGTAAGTTTTAGTGATCTGTAGCACAGCATGGTGATTAGTGTTCACAGTAATCTGTTGTGTGTTTCAAGATTGCTAAGAGAATAAATTTTACATTTTCTCACCACAAAAAACAAAAGATAACTGTGTGGACGTGGCTGTGTTAATTGGCTTTGGCTTGATTTAATCACTTCACCAAGTACATGGATATGCAAACATTGCATCTTACCCCATAAATACTATATATACCATTCTTATTTGTCAATTAAAATTAAAAAATACAGTTGTTCCAAGTTAGAAAACTGACTTTATTTCTTATATGCTGTATTGTTTCAGACATTTAGTTAGGAGTTATTTGCAATTGAACTTTGAATGATATTTCTTCATAACCAAAATCTGAAATATAATCACAAGTATCAATGACTCTCAATGCAGGATAAACAGCTCTGAGTGTTCTCCTCCCAGCTTTCTTCGCTCATAACTTAATGCCGGTACAGATGTATGTAAGTCCCCATGTCTTTTGAATAATTTTCAAATATATAATTAATATGTTTTTTATCATATTTCATTTTTTTATGCATGGGATGCCGATGGTGGCCTTTGGTTGTGAAAACTCTTTAGATCAATGCAAATGATCAATTCAGTCTGAGGAAATGCTTTTTTAATTGTGACAACACTGTTTCTAACAATCTGCCTTAATATTTGAAGGAAACTCTAAGCCATCTCTTTTTCTGTTGTATCTGTTTTTAGGCAAAAGATATAGCAGGATCAGAAAATGTCCTACAACCCTGATTAAAATTTTAAAACACCAATCAAAAGTTTCCAGCTGCTAAGGAGGGAACTTTGCCCTGTTCAAAAAAATCTCAGAATGTATTTCAGATTAAATTATCCGGTTGGATCACATGGAATTGTCATTTCCGACCTATAAAAATGGCTATTTCATGATTCGACCTAGTATATTTCTAGTAAATATGAATACTACAATATGCCCTAGAAAATGTATAGCTAATTTTAGTTTTCTTAAAATAAACCATGGCTCCTAATTGCAACAAAATGTCCTTTTAATAGCATTTTTCCCGAGTAAGTTTTACACTTGTTCCTAACTCACCCTGTTCAATGGTTAATGCACAGAAAGTCTACATAGAATGCACGTCTGTTTCCTACGCTTTTTGAAAGGCACGCTGTGAAGAAATGTGTTTTAAACACTGCCTTTATGAGCTCCGGTGTAAACGCCTTTGCAAGCATTTTTACTCCGCATGTAAATATGATATTCACTCGCTAACTTGGAAGTTAAGTATTTAAACCCAGAGCCGGTACAAGCAAGTGCAGGTCCGTTTGCATTTTGTGACTTGCTATCATGCAGAACAAGAATGTTTTAGTTATTTGGGAAGTAACAGCCCCAAGCCACCTTACAAAATAGCACACCAATTATGTTGACGGAGCGTGGTGGAATACCTAGTTTACGGCGCGTGCTCTGATTATCGAGGTTTACCCATGGATGCAAATTGTTATGCAAAGTACATTTGTGAACATTTGTCTTACCTGTACGGAAGGCAGGCTGTGTCCCTACCATAGGTGTGATAAAAAACATGTTTTAATACCCTGTGTTTGGGATGTTTAATTAGAGTCTGTGGTTACAAGATTGAACAACAAGCATGATAGAGGCATATTTTGGCACAAAGGGAATTTGATTCTATTCAAAAAAGAAAGAGGCAATGCTGTCTACCTCCATAGGAAAAAACAAACAAGCAAACATCCGCATACCCGTGTTCATGGCAACTTTATGCACAGTAACCAAGATATGGAATCCACCCTAGTGTCCATTCATGGATAAGTGCATTAAAAAAACAAAAAAATGTATACACAGTGGAATTCTATTCAGCCTTTAAAAAAAGGTAAATCCTGTCATTCATGACAACATGAATGAGTCTAGAAAACACTATATTAAGTCAAATAAACCAGGCACAGGAAAAGAAATGTTGCGTGATCTCACTCATATGTCCAATCTATAAAAACGTTGAACTCATAGAAGCAAAGTACAGTAGAGTCACCAGAGGCTGAGGTGGAGGGTTGTGTTGGATTTATGGAGACAAAATTTCCATTAGACGGGAGGAATAAGTTCAGGAGTCTACTGTACAGTAGTGTGGCTATAGTTGATCACAATGCACCGTATACTTGGAAATTGCTAAGATTGTAGATTTTAAGTGTTCTCACTGCAAAGAAATGATCAGTATGTGAAGTGATGGATATGTTGTTTAGCTTGATACAGCCATTCCTCAAGGTATGCATCCATCAAAGCATCATTTTGTACACCATAAATATATACAATGTTTCTTTGTTAAGTAGAAAATAAATGAATAAGTTACTTTTAAGAGAGCCTCCTGACTACACCGTCTTGGAATTGTGTCTCACTGATCTGGCTACACCTAGACGTTCAGAGACATCCTGTTTCCATTATGTGTCTGTGGTAATTCTTGTCTCACGGGTCTACACCACAAGAATGAATAAAGCAAAGTGAAATTCACTCTTCTGTCTACGAGATATGGAGCATCCTCGTAATAACTTCTCAGACTGCTAAGCTGGGGTTCCATATAATCTCCCCCCAACTCGCTTGGTGAAAGATTTGATTCTTTGATAGGAATGGCAAGGCTTCTTAACCGGAGACTGCTGAATCCAGTTTTTATGAGAAGTCAAGGCACATGAGAACAGGCTTGATATTTTTATTTAAATCAAATAGCATCAGAGGTTTTTTTGTTTGTTTGTTTCATTAAAATGAGTCTCTAAAGATACAGAGTCTTGTCCATATTTAATTAAGGCAATGGTTTATTTTATCTCTATTCTTTGGGGGCATGTAGAGTACTTACAGGGGACTGACCCTGGGGATTTTGGTGTTTAGATCTATTACTCAAAGGAATGAGAGATGATTGTTTTTTTTTTCTTAAATATTTCTCTAGTTTTCTTTATATTTAAGGACAAGGACTGTGCCTGATAATAAAATCAGTACCCCTCTGTGTGTGTTCATATCAGGTACTTATAGTTTTTTCTTCAGAAGCTAGTTTTTTGGTTGTTTTAAATTTTTGACTTAATATTCCCGTACGTTTTTGCTATTCTCTGACCCTGGCCTCTGAAATCATAAGATACTCAATAATTTACGACCATGTTGTTCTGTAAATAGTTTAGTGATAGTCCTGGCACAATGCTGGTGTTATAAAAATACAACTGAGATGGCTACATTCTTTTCTAGGAAGTATACATTTCCATTTGGATTGAAGTCCAATATTAATATAGACATTAATAAATTATTAGTTAATAATATGTAAATAACATTAATATATGTTCGTATATATGTTCAGATTCATATTCATTTGTATGTGTATACAATCATACATCTATGTATAAATTATATTAACCACATTATGCATCTTTGTGTGTATGTGATGTCCGTGTCAATAAATATAATCATGTATTCTGACAACAGAATGCTCCTTTAAGTGGCATAAGTAATACTTATTCATCCTTGCAGAAAATGACTTTGCAGATCCATAATTTAGACTGAGCTCATTTATTAACATGAGTGTAGCTAATGACTCTGATTTCTCACTTGGAACCATTGACAGCCGTAAGGTAAAATATTTTTTTTCACCTAGGAAACAGATGCAAGGTAATTTTGATTAATGCCAGAACACCAGAGGCAGTTTCCAAATCCAAGTGCAATTGCAGACAAACTTCACATCTTCTTTATTTTTTCTGACTCTGTGAATCAATTACTATAGGTGCAAAATAGAAGAATAAGACAAAATAATTTCCAAATTGCTGGCATATTTCCCCCCAATATCATGATCTCCACACAGTTTTGCCACTTCTGCAAAGAGGGCGCTCTCTGTCTGTCTAGAGCTAACATATTGTCACCTAACAAGGTGTCTTTCTTTTTGTACCAGTAGGGGATGCTTTCACCATATGTGTTTTTCTTCCTTTGCATGTTTCTAATACATGAAATTCTACCATGCATATAGAAGCTCAACAGATGATATCCAAAAATTTCTCTTTAAAAAAAAACAAATTGGAGGAGAGAAACAAGAAGTGACTTGCACAGGGAAGAACCAGGAGGTGTGCCTGCCTTAGGAGAGAAACAGGAAGTGTCTTGCACATGGAGGAAACAGGAAGTGTTCTTGCCTTAGGAGAGAAATAGGAAGTGTCCTGCACAGGGGAGAAATAGGAAGTGTCTTGCACATGGAGGAAACAGGAAGTGTTCTTGCCTTAGGAGAGAAACAGGAAGGGTCCTGCCCCAGGGGGAAACAGGAAGTGTGCCTGCCATAGGAGAGAAATAGGAAGTGTCCTGCACAGGGGAGAAATAGGAAGTGTTCTTGCCTTAGGAGAGAAATAGGAAGTGTTCTTGCCTTAGGAGAGAAACAGGAAGTATCCTGTACCGGGAGGAAACGGGAAGTGTGCCTATCTCAGGAGAGAAACAGGAAGTGTCCTGCACAGGGGGAAATAGGAAGTGTGCCTGCCTTAGAAGAGAAACAAGAAGGAGGAGCATGTTTTAGAGGTTTAGAAAGACAGGCCTGGAGGGGATGGGAACAAGAGTTGAGACAACGTGGGGTGGGCCATGGAGTCCATAACAGAGACATAAAGTGTTTATTCTGAGAGATCTGGTATTCCATGGGACAGCTGTCATTAGAGGAAAGGGGTGATCTCAGATATCGAGAGGGTCACCGTGGCTCTGGCCCCTGTGTGGACACAGGTACTCCAAGGGCAGTGGGAGGAGCAAGAGTAGCCACCTGGAGGCTCTGCAGCCGTCCATCTGGGAGAGGCTGGGGATGGGGGTCGGCCAGAGGTTCTGGGGTTGGTGTCATGACCCAAGGTAGATGAACAAGAGGTACTGATGGCTTGGATGTAGGATGCAGTCAAGGAAGGATGTGAGGAAGCCCATGAAATAGAAGAAGTGCTTCAGAAACTCCAACCCTGCTTGTGGCTTCAATAACTCTCCTTTAGAATCTAACTATCCAAATGGATAAAAGCAAAATTTAGGGATGACATAGAAATTATATAATCAGCACATTCAAATGGATATGTGCAAAATTTGTATTGTCCTTATTATCTTAACAAAGAATACTTGTGTTTCTATTACATCCAAAGAACATTTATATAAATTTATTTAAAATAATATTTAAAAATTATTTTCAAGAAGACCATATATAGTCACGTCTACATTTTTCAGCACAATGACATAACTGGGAATTTTCAAAATAACTTTCAGTAGCACACAATTTTTTTAAGGATAAGTAACAAAATTATGCTTTTTTAAAAAAATGCGTATGTATATCATGAAACTCAGCAGGAATAAGAACTGTTCAGAATTTAGACTAACAAAGATCTTTTCAGTGAAGAGTAGTTTATTACTGATATTGCTTAGAATTACCAGCACATGATGATGATAAAAGTTAGGACCACATTTTAGTCAATTTTATTACCATTTTTAAATCCAGGGCCTACTGCTCCCTACCTCTTTCTTTGAATACTCATGCCATCGAGTTGCTTTGGTTAAAGATTCTCTCTGGCTTAGGTCTTTCCTCCGTTAAGTCATTCATCATATTATGCTGATAATTACTGTTCCGGTTGTATATACCCTCCATTTTTTCAATAAGCACTTAATAATTCAGATTAGTAATAATTTGAGCTGATGGTAAATTCCTTTTTGTGTAATAAACTAAAAATTACAAAATGTTAAGTATGATCTTCAGGCATGGAATATTAAATCTACAAAATTCCAAAAAAAACTCCACATTGAAATGAATTTCTTTTATCTGTATTCATTTCATTTTACAGATTTATCTTTGTTCAACTGAATATCTCTGTCATAACAAAGCTTCATTTTATATTCTGGTAGTTATATAGGTAATGGGATAGATTACAGAAATCCACATGCCATAGATCCATTGACTCTAGGTGTTCACCATAAGCCATCTTCCCCAGATCAGGTTTATCTTATCTGTATCATTCCATAGACAAGGGATTTTCCACTAGCAAATGCCTTTACTGTGTTTCCTGTCTTTAGCATGATTTGAAAAAAGGAGGAACATGGTCTGTAGGTTTTCTGCTAACTTTCCTGCCCACTGTCTTGAGACAGTTATCATCTGGTGCACTCCCTTAGGCCAGCCAATAGGTTTAAGTGTTTGAAGGAAGAGTTTATTAGACAAATATTTTCTAAATATGACTGAAAAAAAAGCATGATCCATAAAAGGGAAAAAAAATAGTGTTGTTAAGAAAATGAAAAGTGAAGTGAGAGATTGGGTGAAGACACATGGAAAACACATACTTGATAAAGGAGACTTACATCCTAAACTCATAACAATCCTCAAAGCTCAATAAAGGGAAGATGAACCACCCAGTTAATGAAAGTGAGTGAATGAAAGATGTGAATGGACACATCACCAGTGAAAAGATGGTATGGAAAATAAGCACACACAAAGATAATCAAAATCATTAGCAACCGAAGAATGCAAAATAAAATCAGACAAGATACCAGGATACATATTGGAATGATTCAAAGCAAAAAGAACAATAAAAACATCAATTTGACAATCTAACAATGCCAAGTGCTGGCATGAATTAGAAAAACTGGAGCGCTCATTCATGGCTGGGGGGTACAAAATGGTACAGTTATTTCGGAAAATAACTTGGCAGTTTCGGACAACAGTGAACATATCCTTAGCATTCAAACTGTCGATCCCAGTCTTAGATGTTTAACCTAAAGAAATAAAAACTTAGGTTCAAGCCAAAATGTGTACTTAAATGTATATAGGTTTATTCACAATTGTGCAAAAATGAAGCAACTTGAATGCTCGTTAAGTGGTGAACAAATAATCAGATTGTGGTGCATACATACATTGGGATATTTCTCAACAATTTAAAAACATAACACTACTAGTGTTTAACTGGTGGTTTATCACTATTGCAGTAACTAGTACACACAGTGACCTGGATAAATCACAAATGTCACAAATTCAGGGTGACAAAATCCAAACTCAAATGTCTACATATGGTTTGATTTCCTTTATATGACATTCTGGAAAAGACAAAACTATAGGGACAAAAATCAGCCAAGTGTCTGCCAGGAACGGTGCTCTGGGAGAACATTTGGGCTCAGAGGGGCACAGGTGAACATCTTGGGGTGATAGAACTGTTTCCATGTCGTGATTGTGTTGCTAGTTACTGTAAAATAGTTCAAAACCCAGAGCTGTACACTAAAAAACACTAAATGTGACTGCATAGAAGATATATAGACATATAAAAATAAATAAGACATTCATTGATAAACTCAACTTAAAGAAATAACAAGAACAACTAAAAATGGAGATTTCTACACATGAATTAATCATTGTTTTTCCCAAATGCCTTTTACTGAAATAGCCATTATCGAAGAAATAATGATGTTTCTCAATTCCCAACAGTTGCTTATGATCAAGTTTTGGCAAAATGATTTTTTTTGGAATAAGTATAGCATCTAATTACACACTAGATTAAAATTCTATAAATAGTAACAGGTACATTATTATACTTGTCAGGTTTCTCTAAATCGGCTTAAAGAAATTAAGGATCATAAACTATTATGGTTCTTATAATAGTGAAGTGGAAAAACTATTGGAAATGAGAGAAAATAGGATAAAATGCAGGCCTTAATAAAAAATTTCCAAGGTTACTTTATGAAGTTTTGGCTTTCACGCTATATCAACATTTTATATGCTAATAAAATTAGATCAGTGAGTTTGCAAAAACACACACTTAAACACTGCCAACAACAAAACACAGGATCTGGCTTTACATCAAGTTGATAACAACATTGACCGTTACATTAATAATAAATTGCAAAAGTTAAAACATAAATATAATGAGGTTATTAGAAATTAGGGGTTTTGGTATAAGAGAAAACACAAGTGCAACATAATAAAGTAACTTGACTGTGGTACTCCTTATACAATGTATGCATGTATCAAATCATCATGTTTGACAACTTAAATATTTTCAATATTTATTTGTCAACTAAATATTTTAAAAGAAAAATATATAATGCTAAATGTTTGAGTAACGATGTGAATAAAAACTCACAATTTCTAAAAGAAAAAGTAGACTCTAACCCAGTACAATGATAAGGCTCAAAAGCTGTGACGTCAGCTACTTACACTTGAACTTCATGTTACACATGTGATAAAAGACCTCATACTTTCAAAAAAAGAGGGAGGAGGAGAAGGAGAAAGAAGAAAAAAGGAAGAAGATGGAGAAGGAAGAAGAAGAAGATGATGATGAAGAAGAGGGACACGAAGAGGAAGAAGAAGAAGAAGAAGAGGAAGAGGAAGAAGAGAAGAAGAAGCAAGCTATGACATCAGAGCGCAGAAATCAAGCAATGAGTAGTCAGATCTTGATTTTTATTAATGTTGTTATTAAAAGGAATCAAGTCTCCTAGGGGAAACAGCTGATTCGATGGTGTCAAAAAATATAGGGTACTCCAAGAACATTCTATTTTGTGGCCTAAAGAAAGGGAGATCTGAACGACTCATTTAGAACATGTTCAAAGGACAGAGTAATGAATTTATGTGTCTCCTTCCTCTGTAGTTCAAGTGTTAACTGCTACAGTATTAGATCAGTTTCACACCAGATGCTACCAGTGTTGTCATGAAAATACATTACTTTCACGAAAGAATATATATTAAGTGCAGGTGTCTCATCATTTGATACAATTACTGGTCCATAGGAGAACCTCCTTTATGTACCAGCTCTGCGGTGGTGTTAGATATCTTGTATTTGTGCTGTTGTGCCAAACAAGTTTGCCTGCTATTAATTATCCCGATTAACATTATGCTGAAAGAAGGGAGTGTGAATGAAGAAAGTTCCTGTGAGTGTCTGAATCTTGGGTAGATTTTCAAGAAAAAGGGCAATCTGCAAAAATGAGTGTGATAGCATGAAAATTATGCTCAGTCTTCGAGTTGCTCCAGTAGCACACAATTCAAGGGTGACAGAGGTGATGTCTGCACCCCGAGATCTCTGGTTTTAGCAAGTTCATTTGTGTTTTTAAAATAAATTTAATGGCTGAAAAGTGCAGTAGATGTAAAGTGGGCTGTCTCTCGTTTAAATCAAAAGTATGGCAATGTATTGAAAATATTACACACAAAGTTACACTGTTTCAATGAGCGATTCTCTGATTTTTTGTGCTAACGATCGTTGTATGACTTAGATATAACTGTCGGTGGCCATTCATTTTTTTAATGTTTTGTCCTCAAATTCAATGTATTCACTGAGGTAAATAAAGTTCAGTGATGTGTGGACATTTTGGAAAATGTGACGAAGACAATGAAATTGTACAATGACCCCAAATTCAAATATTCTTTCCTGATTACTACATAAAAAATAATAATATTTGTAATATAATGTTATCATATTGTTTATTTTGACATTCACTCGATTTTTATGGTTTATAATTTTACAAAAACAATGCTGATTTCTAATCATTTGTTTTCCGCATGGGAAACTGAGGACTACTTAACTATTCCTTTTTAATACCACATGTTGCACAGTTTTCTACATTGTACCGATATCTCTGGGGAATAGCTTTGTCTCGTGAGATTGTTTCTCATCCGTTTAAGTGGCGTGTGGAGTGTTTCGAGGTTAGCAAACTTGACTTTTCTTCACACCCTTTCACAAGCTTGGGAAGTACTATCACAAAATGCCTTCAAAAATGGACAAGAAGATGTTTAAGGAATATTCACTTTATTCTCTCTAAAAATCAGACTGCAAGAGTCTTATATAATTGAGATGCTATTCATGCTCTGTATCTTAGACATCTATCAAAAATATAGCTGTTTCTAGTATAGCATTATTTACATTTATATTAAATATAAGAAAATATGTTTTTCCTATATTAATTTTCTGGCCTAAGATACAGAATATTGACTTCGGAAATATAAGAGAGAGCAGACAAAATGGCAATTGCATATATTGCATCTTATTTCTTTTGGCATTTTTTTATATTTACATATTTTATAACATTAAAAACAAGATATACGGGTATATGTGTTTGTATAGTTTAATCCATTCAAGAAAATATTGGAGTTGTTTTTATATTATTAATCACTTTTAAGGGTTGTGATATGCCTGCATAGATTTCTTCATGAAAATACTGTATCTTTGATGATTTACTTCATATTAGCAAGACATATTTCCTCTCCTACCCTGCTTAGCCTTTCCAGGTGAGAATCTCTGCATTCACATCGTTCTCCATAATTTTAATGTTTCTTTACAATAGATTCCAGTAAATGGAATTATTGTGGTACAGAGTGTTGGGTTGTCAGATCCCTGGCTCAGAGTGGTAATGTAAATTTGGGGTTGGCCGACCACTGGAATCGATGAGGAGTATAGGGTGTGCATGGACTGCTCTGTACATTTTACATGATGTTTTTTGGATGGGACATTTTGGTTGCTTGACATATGACTATGTGTTATAATAACTATAGATTTGGAGAGGAATTTTCTTTTAAAAAATCTAAGTGTCTTTATGCATCTATTGTGGTCTGAATTGTGCCACCTCCCAAATTCATATGTTGCAGCCCTAATCCCCAATGTGATGATTACATTTGGAGCCACGTCCTCTAAGGAGGTAATTAGGGTTTTTGAGTGAAATTGAACAGAGACGAGTGTGTGAGCTTTAGACATTTCTTGACTGGAAATGCCTATATATTTTCTCAGTTTACAGGCGTTTTGAATTTTAAAAAAAAGTACCTTTCCAAATGAAAATGGAGAGTTAGAAATCGTGCGTTGCCAATTGGCTATGTTTAATACCTTCCAGCTAATTTAGTAATACTGCATCTTCTTTTGGATGAATTATATCATGCAAAGTGCTTCTAGGAGCAAAAAAATTATTTGAAAAGATTCTTAGTAACTGCTTTTAATCAGTAGTTTGATCACCTCATGCTGATGCCACAGTTTTAAAACAATAACAGCAAAAGCGTTGAGTGTTTTATAATTACAGTGATGACTTACATACCAGGTTGGCAATAATGATTCCATTTATTCTACCTAATTCTTCCATGGGTAGAATAATGTGTTTATTCCCACTTTTTAGATGCTAAAGGTTAAATAATTTTTTGAATTTAGAAAAGCTTGGGACATTTCATTTCATAATTCATTTTATTTTTTATTTTTTATTTTATTTTATTTTATTTTTTTTGAGACAGAGTCTCACTCTGCTGCCTGGGCTAGAGTGAGGGCCGTGGCATTAGCCTAGCTCACAGCAACCTCAAACTCCTGGGCTCAAGCGATCCTTCTGCCTCAGCCTCCCAAGTAGCTGGGACTACAGGCATGCGCCACCATGCCCGGCTAATTTTTTCTATATATATTTGCTGGCCAATTAATTTCTTTCTATTATTAGTAGAGACGGGGTCTCGCTCTTGCTCAGGCTGGTTTCGAACTCCTGACCTTGAGCAATCCGCCCGCCTCGGCCTCCCAGAGTGCTAGGATTACAGGCATGAGCCACCGCGCCCGGCCGCAGTTAAGCTCTTTTAAGGGCAGGCACTGTACTTGCCACTTCTCTTGTGCACCCTTCTGAATTCTCCAATTGTATGCTGAGTCCATATAGAAGATATTCCACAAATGCATGGGGCGCAGGTGGCTCACGCCTGTAATCCTAGCTACCTGGGAGGCTGAGGCGGGAGGCCTGCTTGAGGCCAGGAGTTGGAGACTACCATAGGCAACATAGTGAGACCCCATCTCTACAAAAGAAAAAAAAGTATTCCACAATGCTTGCTAACTTTTTAAGCATTCAGCACAAACTAAAAGTATTATGGGAGCTGGGAGAAAAGAACTGCCTGTAGCTTAAGGGGATGGAACTTCCATGCAGTTACTTCCTTTTTTCGACCTCCCTTTCAGTCAGCGGCTTCCATGTGTGGTTCCTGGTACTGAGTTTCAGGTGATCTCATTCGGACAGAAGAATCTCCATCCCAGTTTCTATTGTTTCCACTCTTGGAGCAAGGTTGGAGGTCTGAGTTTCTGTGGCTCTGAGCTCTCATTCAGTGGCCTGTTCATATCAGTAAACGCCAGTGTCTTTGGCTTCCGGTAGGGTGGGGTGATTGTGCAGTGGTGGTGGCATGATTTTCTCATTTGAATCTCCATTTGACTGTTGCGTCTAAAGTGTTACCAAAGTTGTTGCAAGGTGATAATGCAAATGGATAAAGAAAAGTGTGACTCTTTCTTGGAGACAAATGTGTCATGTATTTTGCTCTGTGGCTTCACACGGTTTTGGGTATTTTTGTTGTTTTTTTTTTTTCCTCAAGTTGTAATATTCTCCTTGCTTGTAACTCATTACATCATTGGAAATTGAGCTGAAAAAAAAAAAAGCCTTGGGTGGAGAATTAGAACACCTCAGTATGTTTGTACCTTTAGCCAACTTACTTTTAATTGTGCCTCAGTTTCCTCATGTGTAAAATAGGAATAATGCCTATCCTACCCATTTCATATTGACGTGGAAAGAAAAGATAACCAGCTGTGTGAACTTGCTTAGGAAAGTGAAAAGCCCTTACAAATGTGAAGAGGTGTTATTTTGAATGGAGTTTAAACATAATCTGGCTTCAAGAGAACATTCTTTAACCACTGGGAGTTGGTAGATTTGCTTTTGTGATGAAAGATAAGATTTATTTTATTGTCTGAAGTTATTCTATGGCTTTCCAACCCTTCTTCCAGTGTTTGCAGTTATGCATGTGTGGGGGTGGTAGTAGGCTTATGAAACCTGTGTTCTATATGATTTTACCTTGTCATAGGGTCATACATATGTGGTTTATTTGGAAATTCTATTATTTGCATTATAAATAAATCACTCTCCTTTCACTGTTCTTGTGGGTTTTAGTGATTCATAATTAAATTCATCTTGAAATATGATATTCACTGAGCACTTACTATGTGTTATAAACTGGTCTTAGTCAATTTTATCTATGTTTATTTATATGGAGATAATGATAGTCATCAAAGAAGTTTAAGTTTGAGATGGATGAGGGTTACTTTTTTTGTAATCTTCATATGAAGTTATGAAAGCAAGTCTTGGACCAAATTTTGTCATACACATTAACATTTATTAAATAAACATTAATAGCACTAGTAAAACACTTCATGCAAACTATTCTGTAGGCTTGATGGTGTCCCAACTCTCTGTCATTTTAAAGGCTTTGACCAAAACATGCCTTTAAGGGTCACAGGAGGAAGGCATAACCACATTTCAGAAGAGAATTTTTGTTGTTGCTTGTTTTTAGAGACAGAGTCTTACTCTGTCACCCAGGGTGGAGTGCAGTAGCACAATCATAGCTTACTATATATAGCCTTGGACTCCTGGGCTCAAGAGATCCTCTCACCTCAGCTTCCCCAGTAGCTGGGACTATAGGTGCATGCTACCATGCCTAGCCAATTTTTTTAATTTTTTAAATTTTTCTGTAGGGATGAGGTCTTGCTACATTGTTCAGGCTGGTCTTGAACTCCTGGCTTCAAGTGATCCTCCCACCTTGGCCTCCCAAAGTGCTGAGATTATAGGCATGAGCCACCATGGCCAGCAGAAGTAGAATTTTTAAAAATTATTGAAGTAATATTCACATAACATAAACCATTAACCACTTCCAAGTGTACAATTTGCTGGCATTCAGTATATTCACAATGTTGTACACCACTCTCTGATTCTGGAACATTTCATCATCCTGGAAGGATGTACTTATTAAGCAGTCACTCCCCAATCTCCCTCCTTCAGCTTCTGGCAACCACTAATCTACTACCAGTTATACCTATTCTGGAAGTTTCATATAAATGGAATCATATAAGGTATAACTTTTTGTTTCTGGCTTCTTTCACTTAGCATAATGTGTTTAAGTTTCATATATATTTATTAATAGCATTTACCAATACTTCATTCCTTTTTATGACTGAATAATATTCTATATAGACATACCACATTTTAAAAAACCTATTCATTCATTGATGACCATTTTGGCTGTTTTCCATATTTTGGCTATTGTGAATAAGGCTGCTATGAACATACATGTGCAAGTATTTGTTCGAGTATCTGTTTTCAATGACTTTGCATATATACCTAGGAGTGGAATTGCTGGTTCATGTGGTAATTTTATGTTTGAATTTTTGTGCAACTGCCAAACTGCTTTCTGCTAGGCTGCAACATTTCACCTTTCCACCAGGAAGTGGTTACTCTAGGGATTATAATTAGCATCTTAACTTCCTACCAATCAAGTTTGAATTAATGCTTAGTTTCAATAGTATACAAAAATTCTGCTTTATAGCTCTGTCCCCCTGTTTTATGTTGTTTAATTACATCATTATATACTGTGCTAATTAACATAGGTTTGTAATTATTTTATTCATCTATCTTTTAAATCATGGGGACAAAAAGAATGACAAAAATTAAAAACAGGAGTTACAAACTATATATGCAATAGCACTGGCTTTTATACTTACCTGTGTGGCTACCTTTCCTATTGTTTTTTATTTCTTCATATGGCTTCATGTTACTGTCTAGTGTGCTTTCATTTCATCCTGTAGAACTCTATTTAGCATTTATTGCATGACAGGTGTACTAGTGATGAACTCCCTCAGCTTTTGTTTATCTCAGACTGTCTTAATTTTTCCTTTGTTTTTGCAGTATAGTTTTGGTGGTTATAGAATTCTTGGCTTACATTATTTTTCTTTCAAAAATTTAAATATGGGCCAGGCGCGGTGGCTCACGCCTGTAATCCTAGCACTCTGGGAGGCCGAGGCGGGTGGATCGCCCAAGGTCAGGAGTTCGAAACCAGCCTGAGCAAGAGCGAGACCCTGTCTCTACTAATAATAGAAAGAAATTAATTGGCCAACTAAAAATATATAGGAAAAAAAAATTAGCCGGGCATGGTGGCGCATGCCTGTAGTCCCAGCTACTTGGGAGGCTGAGGCAGAAGGATCACTTGAGCCCAGGAGTTTGAGGTTGCTGTGAGCTAGGCTGATGCCACGGCAC
>CAUYRT010019259.1:0-82937 GCA_963574885.1 Lepilemur ruficaudatus
ATTTCCTAAGTTTTCCTTAGAAAAATTTACTAGGCTGATGTAAAAATATCTCAGTCTCTTTTCTCTCCTCTCCTCTCCTCTCCTCTCCTCTCCTCTTCCCTTCTCTTCCCCCCCTTTTCCTCCCCTCCCTTATTCTCCCTACCCCCTTTTTCTCTTTCTCTCTTTCTATTTTTTTTCTGGGAAATATGCATATATGGGGGGGGGGACTGGCATCTTCAGGGAAGAATTAGCCGTTAGGGGCCAGGGAAAGTTAGAAGTGAGTATCTCTGGAAAAGTGTTTAAGCACTATACATTAAGAGAATAAATTTGGATTAAAAATTGGATTCCAGTGTACAAACATTTAGATAGGTAGGGACATATATGTAGGAAAAATAACAAAATATCAGTAGTAGCTGTTCTTAGTCGTTGGGATGGTTAGAGGAGAATACTTTTTTATGTGTTATCAAATTTTCTGCAATGAACATATATTTATAATAAGAAAAACAAATTGATAATAAGATGAGGAAGACAGAAGCCAGAAAAGTTTTTCTCCCTGAATGTTTCCTGCTGTCTTGGGGGGGTCCAGTGGGCCCCCCTCTCATGGGAGCTATTGAGGTAAAAGAGGAGTCCATGACTCTTTGTTAATCATTTCTTCTAGGACTGGTACCTTCTCTCCCACCATTTTCCTCCACTCCATGGCCACCTCTCAGTACACCCAGCCCCTAGCTTGCCCAGCCCACACATGTCCTTTGCCCTGGGAGTGAGCTCTCCCCTCAGTGAATCAGTTCTCATGGTCTGACTCCTAGGAGAGGAGTATGTGAACAATGTTTGAATCAGGACAGTAATGGAGAATCGAGGCTATAGGACACGTATAGCTTTGGTATAACACTACAGAGACATGCCTTTTATTACGCAAATATTTCTTTCACCCATGCATCAGTACGTTATTTTTGTACTGACCATAAAGTTTTTGACAAACTTCTGTGTGACTAGAAGGCATCTTTTTCACTTTCTTGGTTGTGACTTATGATATAGGTAGTTCACTTAAGATCCTGAATTGTGGAGATTTAGGGTTGACTCAGGGGACCTCAGGGAGAAAGTCTGAGCTTTTTCAGAAAAATGAAATCTTTTCTAGTTAAAAAGGTTATTTGAAAAAGATTCTGAGTGCTATTGATAATGCTTTCCTGAAATTGCCTTCTATACTAGGTAATATAAAATTAGACAAAAAAACTAAAAGTACATAAAAATCAAAAATAATCCAAGAAGTGATTAAATTCCATTTTAATGTCCAAAAAGTTGTCTTTTTTTCAGATGTGTTCTAAAATTATTTACTTGATGTATTCTAGAAAGATCAAGTTTTGTTCCTTGTACAGTAGAATCAAGGCCCCTCCAACGTGGTCAGAATTTCCTAGGTTCATCATCTACACTGCTTACTAAATTATGGTCAGTATTTCCTTTCCTTTTGCACTCTATAGTGCCTTTGATAATTTTATAAGATTTTAATAACATTTCTTAATGCTTCCTTCCAAGAAAGCTACTTAGCTTCTTATTGTAGGTCAAGCACAATTAAAATATTGAGTTACATATGAAATTTACTATATAATTAAGTGTTAGGTTAAAGAATTTTATTTCTTTTTCATTTTTATTTTAGTAACAGAGTCTCACTTTTTAAGCTATAATTAAAGAAAAATAGGTGTTTATTCCTGGTATTATGGAAGCCTGTCTAGATGGTATGGTATTTCATACTTTTAGAAGGAGAGAAATTCTTGAAAAAACAAAAACATGTTATGGTTTACAGAGTCTCTAAAGTAAGTTTTAATGATATCAACTTTAATTATGAATGTGATTATGAAATATTAAAATTAATAGTCCAATTCCTAGCTAAAATTAATTGAAAATGATGCTTAATGCACAGGTTGCTTAGCAATTACATTTTTATATTTTCACATTAATTTTTCCAAAAAGCTGCTGCTCAGTTTATGCATAATATCAAAAACAACTCATTATGATTCCAAAACAATTTTTTCTGAGGTTTGTAAGCAACATCGTGTTAAAATAAAAAAGAGCATCTAAATTTCTAGTTTATAGTTATTTTGTTACTTATTTATTAGATATTTATTAGGTTTTTTGAGAATCTGGTGAAAGCTATAGCCCCTCATCTCAGAAAAAGACAAATGCAATCATATTAATAATTTTTTCCCATGTTTATGGAGGAGGGTTCGCTGACAGCCTGATGGCTTTCTATGGACCACCCAACTATCCATAAATCCAAAGTTAAGAACCACTGTTCAAAAGCCAGTTAAATAATTTACATTAAAGTCAAGAGACTGATTGATATTTTTGCTTTGTAGGAATTCTTTATTTCCTTACTAACCTTAATCTATTGATGGAATAACAAGAATAGTTTATGAATATTTGAAATTTATTAGCTAAATATACAAAAGTATTTGGGTGTAGAAAGCACATGATAACACATTTTAATATGTTAGCCAGTTAACAGGATCACAGAAAGTAGAGAAGACAGTGAAATATTATCCTTTTACCATTTATTTCCAGAAAGGCCTCAAATGATCACATTTCCATGTGTTTAACAGCCTGCTACAATAACAACAAACTTCCCACTCACAAGTGCTGCCATCAACACTACTTGTAGTTCAGCAATTCCAAGATGCTGTCCAGGTCCTCACATACAGACAAAGAAAGCCACTCCTCACTGATGAATTCTCACTGCAAACACACTTCTATTGCATGTGCTGTGGGCTTAACTGACCCAGAATATTCTCATTCACCTTTATATAATTTAAATATTATTGGAATTTTAAGACAGGATGGGCTTCAACTAACTAGAGCAGTCTTCGTTTAATTTTGAGGCAAGCAAAGCTTGATTTTATCCCATTTCTTACTCAACAAATCTGCTCAGCAGATTCTTAAGTGAGAGAAAACAACAAAGAAACAAACTGAAACCTGAATTTTGAAAAACTAAGAACTAGGCATCCCTATGCATCTATAGTCTAAAAGCCATTAAGTTTGACCATTTTTCATTGTACATAGGATAGTCCAAATCATCAATTAGCTGAAGAATTCTGAAGTCATGTGATGTCATATGTTAAAGCAAAGTAGGGGCTTAACTTTTGGTTCCAAAATGGTAGCACAACAGTAAACTGGCTTCATTACCCTCCATGGAAAACCAAAAAATAAAAAAAATAAAAAAAACTCTGAGCATAATGTAAAAGAATTGGATTTCGACATCCACAATGCCTCTTACCCCATTCTGCCTGGCACCAAGCATGCATAAAACTTTCCCCAAACTCATGGTTTCCACACTGGAAAAAGTGAGATCAAGGTGAACAACCAGCTTGTGTTTTCTGGCAGGAGACTTCTCCCTGTCTTAACCCACGGGAAGCATTATAAGTGATTAAAGGGAGAAATATCCCTGAGGACAGGCAGAAACAAAGGTGGGAGATAGGAATACTATCCTAGCCCTGGGAACTCTGTCTTTAACTCGGCCAAAGGAGACACCAAAATCAGAGTGGCTATTTGGCAGCACCATGCTGTAGGACATTCATTCCACAGGTCCCCTGGGCACAAACCCCTAGCCAGCCTTCTAACACTGCTGGGAGTTTGGGACATACTCTATTTGGGAAGGGCAGCACTTCAATCATTTGCTAGAGCCAAGGTGAATCTGGGCTTAAGGCACCACTTAGACACAAAAAGGAGGCAGCTACTTAGTTATAAAGAACTTCTAAGCAAATATATCAAATAAAAACCAAAACAAGACAAACAAGATTGAAGTAAATAATCCTTCAGTGCAAAGACATGAATGTATATCCACAAGAAGTAACAGCAAATAAGCAACCAGATCCTTCCAACAGGGACAAAGTAAGGAACCAGTAACTGACACTAACAAGATAGCAATATCTCAGCTATCTGACCCACAATTACAAATATAGTTTTAAGGAAACTCAGTGATCTTCAAGATAGCAAAAAAGCAATTGAGATATGTATCAGAGAAAATTAACAAAGAAATTAAAATAATTATTAAAAATCAAATAAATCTTAGAACTAAGAAATACATTTGGCGAACTGAAAAATTCATTAGAGGCTCTCAAAAGCAAAATGGATCAAGCAGAGAAAAAAGCCAGTGAGTTCAAAGACAGGCTATTTGAAAACACATTGTCAGATGTGAAAAAAATGAAAAGCAATAAAGATCACCTACAAGATATAGAAAATTACCTCAAAAGACAAGAATCTAAAAATTATTGATGTTCAAGAGGGAGTTGAACAAGAGCAATGGGTAGAAAAATTATTCGAATAAATATTAAATTATTAAATATGAAATATCTGATTTTGAATCAAAAGTTTATTGTATTTCAAACAAGAAGCAGTACAATTAATCAAAGTATGTGCCTAAATTATCAACATAGTTTTGCCATTTTAATGGTATCTTGTTTATGCTATTAGCGAAGAAGTCTGGAGAGTGAGTGGCAATAAGATCACAAAAGTTTTTCCACAGCTTGTTGAGCATTGAATATTTTTCCTTGCAAGAAGTGGCCCAAAGCCTGGAAGAAGTGGTAGTCAGTTGGTGCAAGATCTGGTGAATACAGTGGATGACCGAGAGTTTCCAAGTCCATCCTCTGTAGTTTGAGCAGCATTGTTTGTGGGACATGTAGTCAAGCATTGTCTAGCAAGAGGATTGGCCTGTCCCTATTGACCAATGTTGGCTGCTTTATTGCAAGCATCCTCATCATTTTGTCCAATTAGTTGCAGTAGACATCTTCTGTAATCACAGAAGATTGATTGACCAGTTTTCATGAAACCATAGTGCATAATAGGCACTGGACCACCAAACAGACACCACTGGCTTTTTTTTAAATGAATACTCAGTTTTGGACAGATGAAGTGTTTCAGCACTTTATCTTTATCCAACTAAGGTGCCTAATACTTGCAATTGTCAAAAACAATCCATTTTTCATCACATGTACTAATATGGTGTAGAAATGATTCAGCTTTATATCATGACAGCAAAGAAAGGCAAGCTTTAAGAAGATTTCTCTTCTCACAATTGTTTAATTAGAACCCATCTATCCAGCTTCTTTTCCTTGCCCATTTGTTTCAAATTGTCCAATATTGTTGGAATAGTAATGTCAAGCCCTGCTGCTCATTCACTGCAAGTTGAAGTGGATTCACTTCCCCTATAGCTTGTAGCTCATCATTCTGCACCTTGATCTCTGGTCACCTACATGGCTCATTCTCACAATTAAAATCACCAGAAAAGAACTTCTTGAATCATCAACGTACTATGTGTTTATTAGCCACATCCTTCCCAAATACTCTGTTGATATTTTGAGCTGTCTGTGCAGCATTGGTTCCACGATGGAACTCATATTCAAAAATAACACGAATTTTTGACTTGTCTGTGGTTTCACAAAAATTGCTCTGAAAAAAATTTGAAACATAATCACAAGCCAAACCGTGCATTTGAACACATGAAGATGTACATTCACAATAAAAATAAAAGAAAAAGCGTCAAAGTGAAATGTCAGAGATATCAACTGTTAAACTTAGTACTAAAGGAAATCAGACATTTCATACTTAATAACTTTAATACTATCTGAAAACTTTCCAAAACTTGAGAAAGATATAAACATCCAGGTACAGGAAGGCCAAAGAGCAATGAACAGATTTGACTCAAATAATACAATAGTATTAGCAATATGCATTAGCAAGGCATATAATAGCCAAATTCTCAAGATGAAGGACAAAGAGAGGATCCTAAAAGCAGCGAAACAAAAGATGTAAATAACGCATAAAGGAGTTCTAATTTTCCTGCCAACAGACTTCTCAATGTAAACTATAAGGGCTAGGAGGGAGTGACATGACATTTTCAAAGTGCTGAAAGAAAAAAAAAAAAACCTGCTGTCCAAGAATACTTTATTCAGCAAAGTTATCCTTCAACTATGAAGGACAGAGAAAGTCTTTCCCAGACAAACAAAAGCTGAGAGAATTCATCACCACAAGACTCATCTTACAAGAAATGCTAAAGGAAGTTCTTTGATCTGAAAGAAAAAGACATTAACATGCAAAAATCAAACATTTTTGAAAGCATAAAACCTACTGATAAAATTAAGCACACAGACAAACCAAGAATACCCTAATACTATAATTGTGGTGTGCAATCCACTTCATAATTCTAGTATGAAGCCCCAAAGAGAAATCCATCAAAGATAATAATAACTAAATGAATGTATTAAGAGATAGGTAATAGAAAAACATGTAAATTGAGACAACTAATGTCAAAATATAGGGGGGATAGTGTTAAAATGCACAATTTTCCTTTCTTTTGTTCTTTGTTATTTTTTTGCAATCTAAGGTAATTTGTCATCTCTTTATAATAATTTGTTATATACATGAGACATTTTTGCAGGCCTACTGGTTACTACAAGGCAAAAACTTGTAATAGATACACTAAAAAGTGACAAATTAAAGCATACTACCAGAGAAAATCACTTAACCACAAATTAAGACAGTAAAAAAATGAAGAAAGAGGAGTTACAAAACAACAGACAAAAAACAACAAAATGGCAGTAGGAAGTCCTTATCAATAATAATACAGAATGTAAATGGACTCAATTCTCCAATCAAAATACATGGAGTGGCTAAATGGATAATAAAACGCTCTGGGACATTGTTCTGGGAAAAGATTTTGAGTGTAAGACCTCAAAAGCATAGGCAACAAAAGCAAAAATAGACAAATGAGATCACATCAAGCTCAAAACCTTCTGCACAGTAAAGAAGACAATTAACAAAGTGAAGAAACAACCCACAGAATGGAAGAACATATTTGCAAACTATTCATTTGACAAGGATTAGCAACCAGAACATATAAGCAGCTCAAACAACTCAATAGCAAACAAACAAATACTCCAATTTAAAAAATGGGCAAAAGATCTCAATAGACATTTCTCAAAAGAAGACATACAAATGGCCAACAAATACATGGGAAAAAATGCTCAATATCACTAATCATCAGAGAAATGCCAATTAAAACTACAATGAGATGTCATCTTACCCCATCCTTAGGCATACAAACAAACAAAAAGGTTTAAGAAGAGACTGAAGCACAACTTGAAGCAACATAACCATTAACTTCATCACACAGGATACCAGATGACTGTTACAATAGCAGGAAACCTCACCCAGTTAAACTGGCTTTTTATAAAAAAGGCAGTAACAGATGCTGGCAAGGATGTGGAAAAAAGGGAACCATCATACACTGTTGATGGGAATATAAATTAGTATAGCCACTAAGAACAGTACGGAGATTCCTCAAAAAACTGAAAATAGAGCTACCATATGACCCAGCATTTCCACTATTGGGCATATATTCAAAAGAAAGAAAATCAATATATTAAAAATATATCTACTCTTCCATGTTTATAGCAGCACTACTCACAGTAGCCAAAATAAGGAATCAACCTAAGTTCCTATCAACAGATGAATGGATAAAGAAACTGTGATATATATACACAATTGAATGTTATTCAGCCATAAAAATGAATAAAATCCTGTTCCTGGCAGCATTATAGATGGAACTGGAGGTCATTATGTTAAGTGAAATATGCCAAGCACAGAAAGACAAATATCTCATGTTCTTACTCATATATGCAAGCTAAAAAAGTGGCTCTCATGAAGACAGAGATAGACTGGTGTTACCAGGGATCAGGAAAGTGCAGGGAGATGAAGAAAAGTTGCTCAATAGGTACAAATGTATGGTTTGATAGGAGACATAGGACCTAGTGTTAGATAGATCAGTAGGCTGACTATAATTTACAGTAATCTATTATATATTTGAAAATATCTAGAAGAGAATAAATTGAATATTTCTAGCATAAAGAAAAGATAAATATTTAAGGTGATACATATTCCAAGTACACTGATTTGATCTTTAGAAATTATAGAAATGTATTAAATTATCACATGTTCCCTGAAACTACTATGTACATCTATTATGCATCAATAAAAATATACAAAATAAAATAAATTTTAAAAAAGCAAGATAGAGTGATAGATCATATTAGTTATTGTTACTAAGCTTTTCCTTTCTAAACAGCAAACTATGAAACACACAGAGACTTTGTGAAGTCCAATGTCAATACAGCTCAATTATTAGAGGTACCTAAAATGCCATGTGCCCTAAAGTGTAATGGAAACCTTTAGTATTCCAGGCATTACTTTTTACTTCCAGACAGATTTCACTCAAAGATGACATACACTGACTAGAGTCTTCACCAAATCAGGAAAATGAAACATCCTCAGGCATACAAACAAACAAAAATGTTCAAGAAGGGACTGAAGCAAAAGTTGAAGCAACATAACCTTAAACTTTATAATAAAGGATATCAGATAACTGGCTACAATAGCAGAAAACCTCACACCAACATGTTTGAAAAAGTCTCAAAATGATATCACCATAAATGTATCATCAGAATGTACAATTGGATCAGACCTACCTAGTATTTTCTTCCTATTAGAGTTTCTAAGGATTTTTTTTAGAATTAAACGATCAAACTGTGAGAATCCATCCTGGTTTTACCTTAACCCTTTTTATTAACATTTTTATTTAATTGGTTAGTATTTGTGGTTATAAGAATAATAGCACCTCAGAAAGGTCCATACCCTAACCCCCTAGAAACTGTGAATATGTTATACGATAATGGGCACTATAGATGAAATTAAGATTACTAATAGTTGACTTTAAGATGGTAAGATTATCCTGAATTAGCCAAGTGACCCAAGGTAATCATCGGGACCCTTATAAGTGAAAGAGGGAGGCAGGAGAGTCAGAGTAAGAGAGAAATTTGAAGATGCAATGCTACTGGCTTTGAAGATTGAAGATGGGGCCACAAGACAAGGAATGCTGGAAAAGGCAAGGAAACATACTCTCCCCAAGAGCCCCAGAAGAAACCAGCCCTGTGAATATTTAGAATTTTACCCAGTGAGACTCATTTTGGACTTCTGGATCCAGAACTATAAAGTAATAAACTTGTGTTGTTTAAACACTAAGTGTGGGGGTTATTTGTTACAGCAGCAATAGAAAGCTAGTATAGTATTATTGAACATCTCCGCATTATAGATTAGGCATAAGTCATGGTCCCTAACCGCAGTAAGTTTAATGAACGGTAAGATTATCTTCTCTGCGTATCACTGAATGAGTCCTGTGGGGGAACTTTCACAATATTAAGAGCCCCCTGACCTTTGAGGGGCTACATTAGGGGGATATACTTGAACACAAACTGGAAGAAATAGACTTAGAAATGTATGTAGAATATTCAAGTTGGAAAGGCCATGATCTTACATTGAATCAGGACTGATACCCTGATATCCAGACTACTGATGTTATTTCTTCTACACCTAACCACCTGCTGTAGAAGGTCATTAATTGCCATGAGCCCTATTTTCTGACAGCAGGGTTTAGAAAGAAGGTTTAGAAAGGAGAAAGAGGAAAGAAGAAAAAGGAGAGAAAGCATAATCATGGGTTTAGGTGCCCAGGTGCACTCAGTGCAATGGCAGATGGTGAACACTGGGACACTGGAAGCCAGTGTTGTCCAACTTGTGGTTTGTGTCAGGCTGGTCTTACAGTCTTTGCTGGTGGTATTAAGCATCTTATGGTCTAGGTAAGCTTTGGTTATAACTTACATTCACGACTTTATAGCTGAGTCATACATAACACTTTATACAAGCCTTCATGAGTGTACACATTGACTCACCTGTGAGGTGGCTGGAAACCAATCCTGTGAAAAGATCTTCACAGGATTATCTAGCAAGGTGCAAATTCCACATCATGCATAGAGGGATTGAAATTTGACAAATAGCACATTATACATTCGGACTCTGACATAAGTACAAGGAAGTGATACCCTTCCCCTCAGAGAGCTAAAATTTATAGCAATTACTTTTCCCTTCTGGCATAGAGACCCAAAAAGTCACCACCTAGCTTTCTGTCTGGCATTGAGGCACAATGTGCAGGTGTGAAGAACAGTGATGGCAGGTGCTCCCCCACTGCTAATGAGAACAGATGCATGTGTAAGTGCTACTCTCACTTGACAATGAGCAGCATTTGAGATAATGAGTTTTCCAGCTTCAGATTCAATACATTTGCATTTTAGAACATTGTAGAACGCTACCTACTGTAGCAAAAAAACCATCTGTAGCAAAATCGATGACTACATTTTCAGATGGGAAATGACTATATTAAAATCAGTGCTCCTGTGAAGCTAGGACTTTGCAGCATGTAGGAAAAGATGGCGATTTTTTTCCTCTGAATATTTCTGAATAGAAATCACTATGAGGTGCCCATTTCACTTACGGAAAAAAACATAAATATGGAACCAATTATCAAAAATGTTATTTCCACTCACCCACTATATTCTCCACAACTGCAATTAGTACTTTCCTTCCTTTCTTAGAATGAAAATTTCCCAGAAATGATCCCATGCACTAGGTTGGAGCCCTTAATGACAGTATTGCATAGCTTTTAGGCACAGACATTTCAGGATTCGAATCCTGGCTTGGCCACTGTGTGTTCCTAGCAAGCGGAACCTCATTCTTCTTATCTGTAAAGCAGGGATGTTAGAAAATATCTCATAAGTGTTTTTTGATAATTAAAAAGATAATTCATGTAAAGTACTTGGTATATTGTGTTGCTAAATGTTAGCTTTTATTTTAATAACTGAAGCACAGTCATCTACTAACACAGAGTATGTATTCGATAGTGTTGGTTTGATAATATGGACCGAGTGAATAAATGAATTAATGAGTATGTCTCTGATTTGTTTAAGCCTTAACATGTAATAATAATGAGTACACTGTCCTACACTTAGCAGGACACAGGTGGCCCTCTATCACGAAGATCCACTAACGGAATTGTCTCCTGGGTGGTAATGCGGTTGGGCTGATCCATCACATTCCTTGACAGGTTTGTCCTGGTGACAGGTCACACACATTGGGGAATTGGTTGGTTGGGATTGGGGCTAGACTCGTCAGTCTTGGCACATCGTTTTTCTGTTTGGGGAAGGTACTTGCCCATAAGAGGAAGCCACAATCTTGGCCTCGTTTCCATTCACCCTGGAGCATGACAAATCTGCTAATTGGCTGCCTGCTGACCACTTGGCTCATCTGTGGGAATAGGAAAGCCAACTTGAGAAAATAGCAGCTGGGAGCCTGGCCCTTTGCTACTGTCAGGCCTTGGCCCATCCCTTGTATCCCAGAGACAAAGGCGATTGATGTTGCCAAGTGTTTTTGCAAACATTATAAATCTTTTAAATGGAAAGGGTTGATTGGTAAATGACATGTTGTCCTTTTCACACTGAGCACACATGCCACCCGTCTGCTGGTAACAGATTTGTCTACCGCAAATATGATCCAGCCGTTTGCATTTCCCTGCCTTACTCAGATAACCACACTTACGATGGAATATGAAAAGAACTGCACCAGGAGTGGGGGAACCTGGGCTTTCATTCCAGATCTGCCACACATTGCATGTGTGGCTTTGAGCAAGGGGGAAGAAACTAGCGTTGCATTGTTGAGTGTCTCCTAGGTACTGATGTCTGGGCAAGATACTGTACGTGCATGTAACCTCTTCAAATCTTCCCAACAGCCCTGTAAGGTCAGTATAATCATCCCCATTTTACAGATGAAGTTGAATCTCAGAGACACTGTATAACTTGCCCAAGATCACTGAGCTCATAAGTAACAGAATCAGGAAGCTAACTTACTTCTACTCATTCCAAAGGTTTTGCTGTTTCCACTATACCACTTTGCTGCTGGAACTCAGTTGCCTCATCTGTAAAATGAAGGAGATGCTCTAAACAGGCATCTGTGTTTTTTCAGTAGAGGACTACACAAGATCAAAATCCAATGCCTTTCCTTTTTTTCCCTTTTAATTATTTCTTTAATAACACGCCCATGCCTGGTGTAGAAGTGTCGCAGGATCTTTCATTGAACTAGAAATTTGTTTGAATGTGCTCCCCTCCTTTCCTCTCCTCCCACCACTAATTTTAATCAGTGGGCAGGGCCATTCTCCTTGGCCTCGGAGGATATTTGTGGCAGGATGGGAAGCAAATGCCACTTGAAATCGGAGAATTTTCCTAGTTTTTGCAAAAGCCTAAACTCCTTGATGTTATTAGGATAAGTGTGCCAGGGGAGGAGAAAGGAGAAAGCAGTGCCTTTGAGGCCAACAGAGAGAGGTGGAAAGATTTCTCCAGTGAAGAAAAAGAACGGAGTTCTGTGTGCAGGAATGTGAGCACAGCTCCAGGGCAGAGCCCGAGGGAAGTGGCAGTCCTGTCCTGCAGAGAGAGGGCTAAGAGACACTGGGTTGCAAGCACAAACTTTGAAGCCTTAGGAAAGATTCCTGGTTCTCCGTGTGGCATGGAAGCGGAGAGTGCACAGGCTTGAGGCATGACTACGGATGAGCATAATGAACTAGAGATGGAACGCCCTTCCCTCCATCTGTCAGTATCATGAACACATCTTTGATTCTTATGCAGCCTTAGTGACTAAGACTGAATTTCTCACCTATCAAACAGTATAGGAGCTTGGATCAGATTTTATGTGGATTTAAAATAATAAATAAATGTGGTATATCCTGCCACCGGAGCTTGTGGACCGAATCACATCTGCTCCACAATATTGGATGTGACTCAAACCTGAGTCAGGTGCATATGGAAGCTTTATTGAAACCGATCTTCCTTCTGTTTATAATCTCTCATAAGGCCCCATTTTCAGGCTTTAATTTTAAAGGAATTAAATACGAGCTACTCAAAATTCTATATTAAATTAGTCTCAGCTTCCAGTAGAATTGCTAATTGATCCATCTCTATTTAACAATATAATAGCTAGTGGCCAGAGTCATGCAGAATGTGGTTACGATGTACTGGACCACCAGTTCATACTTAAGGTATAAGGCACATCTCAGAATCTCCATTACTCCTGAGGAGAAGGTAAAGCAATGGGATCAGGGAGGGCCACAGGGGACATGGGCAGCTGTGATTAAGGTCTAAAGTCTAGATCTTGAGGGGGTGGTGGGAGCGCCAGTCTTTGCTTTATTATATAGACTTCATAACTTACGAGTGCACAACAAATACTCTTTCGCATGTATTAAATATCAGAGCAAAATTTTTTTTAATGCTGAAAACCTCTAGCAAGATCAAGGTCATAATCCTAATACATACCCCCAGCAGATTTGCTTGCCTCCCCTACCAGAAGGCTGATTCACACCTTATCACTCCTCAAATCTGTCACCCCCTTAACACACATGTGCACACACACACACGCAGGAACACACTCAACTTTGACCACAGTTTGGACTTTACTGAGGAAATAAATTATGTTCCTCATAGCACGATGATTATGTTCCAATCCTGAAATCTCCCAGGCTGCCTGCATCTGACCTTCACTTTCTTCCCTCTCTTCTGCTACAGTGGGAAAAGTGTAGCAGTCCTTCCACAGAGCTGAACCCGGTGCCCTCAGCACACAAAGATGGTTCCCCTGTTTGAGGTTGCGAGGATGCTCTAGTATCTCTCCCCCGCTAAAACAACAAGCAGCCTTCCAGGACCTCCCATTCTCCCCAGCTAATTCTCTGTCCTTCACAGCAAAACTTCTTTCTCAGAACCCTTCCATCCTCACAGCTTCCATTTCTGCTCTCCTAGTTTCTCCCCAGCCCACCTGGGGGCATATTGCCGCTCCAGCCACTTGTGTCGAGATCACAAGTGTTCCCCATCTTGTCAAACCCAGTCGTCACTTTTCTGCTTGCTGCTTTCTTGATTTCTCAGCACGTTATTCTATACAGTGCAGTACTCCTTCTAAACCACCTACCTCCATAGTCTTCCAACCACCTCAGCTAGTACCTCCCTCAGTCCCCCTTCTGATGCCTTCTCGGGCTGATCCTAAATGTTGGACTGCCCAAGACGCTTCCACTGACTCTACCTCTGACCTCTACCTTTTGCTCCAGACTCGTGTACAGATGACTTCTTGATACCCCCATCTGAATATGTAATTGATCTCTCCAACGTAACATGTCTAAAGCATAACCCCTGCTTCCCCCCAACCTCACTCAATCTTTTCCTTCTCAGTAAGTAGCACCACCTTCTATAACCTTAGCCACTCAAAAAAAACCCTAAGAACTGTCCTTCATTCCTCTCTTTCCTTCCCCTTCCATGTCTAAATTCTCAAGTCCTGCTGATTCTACTCCTAAAAAATCCCCAAGCCTATCACCTCTGCTCCCTTTCTACCACTACCATCCTAACTCAGTCACCATATTTGTTTGGGCTACTGCTGCAGCCTCCTAACTAATCCCTTGCTTCCACTTTCACATCCCCACAAACCACCCTCAAAATCATAAAGATACTTTTAAGCATAAATCAGATCACACCATTTCCATCACCAGCAAGGCCCTCTGGTCTGCTTCTGACCACCTCTGCAACTTCAAGCCATTACTCTTCCCCAAACTTACCCTGCTGTTTGTTTGGGGTTTTTGTTTGTTTTTCTATTCTTTAAACCCAGTAGGCATTTCTTACCCATAAGTCTTTGCTGTTACTGTTTTCTCTGCCTGGTGTGATCAGCCCCTAATCATTGCAGGGCCTACTTCACCTTGATGCCCAGGTATTGCCTCAAATGTCACCTTTTAAGAGAGGACATGCTTCTGCACACTATGTAAGGTTATAAACACATAAACATTTTCATATACATACATTTTTACAGTTCTTCAGGACTGAATGGTATGTGCAATATTTAATTTAAGGCTATGCCAATATTTATGGCAATAAAAGACATTTAACTTAAAGATGACAAAATTATAATATTTTTAAAAAATACCAAAAAAAAACTCCACAAAACCTGACTCCTTGGCAAGCTTGCACTGTATCCTCACAGTGTGAGGCACAGCGAAAGAATTAGTTCTTGTGTGTAGGCTGAACCCAGACCAGTAGGTGATTGCATCTCGGCAAGTTCTGTGAATGAATAACATATTTCTATTCCAAAAAATGTTCTCCAAAAGATAGTTTTTGTTATTTTAGTTCCAGCTATTTTCAAGTATGATATTCAGATTTCTTGAATTTAGGAAATTTACTTCATGCATTTAACAGATCATTTGGCTTCCTCCAAGCCTGCTTTTCCTAATAAGTAGAGTTTTAACCTACTTTCTTCAAGAAAAGAGAAATAACTTTAAGGGGGAAGAAAGCACCAAGTAAAATGGTACAAACAGTCCAGAAAGTGCTTCAAAATTTGAAAGGGATCTAAGAACAAAATTTTGCATTTTGATGGTAAAGAAACTAGTTCAAAAAATAATTATGCTTTAATATTACACAAATTGATACAACCATACCAAAAATACAGACTATCAAAAGTATTCCTCACATACATTTCTTAACAGCAAAATTGACCATAATTAACATACTTATCATGCATATATGGCTTTTGCCAAACTGGGTAGCAATGTACTTAAGAGAAAAAAGAAAAGCACTGAATTTAAACTCCTGGTTTCTAATTTAAAAATAAGAGGGTTAACCTGACTATCTCAAAGTTAACTTCTAACATAAAAAGTCCACTATTCTAAATTAGTATTTTGGGATTCAATTCATCTTTCTAAACTAAACTTTGTAAACTCTCTAAACTTTCTAAATTATCAACAATAATTTGCTCTACTTTAATCTTAAGACATATTTTGAAGGCTTATTTATACTTAAAATGTTTTAATTTCCAATCATGCAAGATTAAAATGCTATAAAAACTGTTCCAAGATGTTAAATGCCAGAGTGTATTTATTAATTCATCCCTTGTGACTCTGATGTGCATCATCATATTTAGCCATTCATTTATTCATTCTTTGATTTAAATATTTATTAAGCATATGCTGTATATCCAGCACTTAAAAGGCACTAATGAAAGGGAACCAGAAGGCACATTTTCTTCCCTTTTTCCCCTCACAATCTGGTTGGAGAGCAAACTCTTACAGGGTGCTTTACCATGTACAGCAATAGTCTAAGCTCTCTTCCTATATTAACTCCCTGATGAACTGCAATAACTTTATGAGGTTAGCACTATAGTTACCCTTTTCACAGATAAAGAAAATGAAGTACAGAGGGGTTAAGTAACTTGTCCAAGGTCACACAGCTATTAAGTGCTGGCCCCAGAAACAAAAAAAAGGGGGAAATTTTACAATATAAAATATTACTGTGTCTATGTCCATAATTCTGGGGAAATACAAATGAACAGAGTAAAGTAAGATAATTGGATGAGATGACTTGTCAGAGATTTGTTTCCAATAGCACCGCACAGAGCAGCAAGGAACGTGGATTGGTAAAAAGCCAGTGGGAGCCTGGAGACTGAAAACCCCAAGATGGAGGGAGCCTGGCTTTTGTAGGGTCTGGGAAAGAGGTATTTGTTGTCCTCTCCTCGCATCTGTCTATGTTTTAGATCTTTCTAACATGCAACGATCAGAAGAATCATTTAAGAACATTATTATGTTTGTTATGAACAGCAGACATTATTTGCTATTTTGACTTGTTATAAAATGCTCCATGGTAACTGTTTGTAAAGCTGTTTTATTTTATATGTCAATGCCTGTCTGCATGATAGCCATTGTTTGACTTTCCATCTATTATTTCATGAACATTTTCTACTGTAAACTTTTAAATGTTAGAAGAAAAAAGAGTAGTTTGAGATTCAACTCCAGTTATTCCAGTCTCTTTTTACCAGCAAATCACGACCACACTGCCACCTAGTGGTCTATAGTCGCAGCCTCCACGTTGACAGAAATTGCTAATTCAAGTATCTCAAATTTAGGATTGTCCAAAATTTCTGTTTTTGCATTAGTTGATTGGAATACTCAATCGCCTTAACATATAAATGGTATCGTGAGTGGTTGTTAGGTTTCCAGCTTGTTCACAAAATCCGCTCGATGTACTTTGAATGGACACTTTCCGTTTTTGTTGACCCATCTGTAGCCACGGTTCCTTGGAGTCTTCTCCTATCACCTAAGGTACACGGCCTGCTCTTACTCTTCCTACAGTGTATAAGAAAATGCCTGAGTCCCAGCCTTCTACTCCAGCTTTGATGGCTCAACCTGTACTCTGGCTTGGGCAGAAAAGGGACCTCATTTGCGTCAACCTCTTTCTCGCAGCCGGCTGCATTCTTGATGCTATGACTCAATCAGCAGCAGACCCAGCCTCTGTCCCCTGCCCCAGCTCTGCATCAGCCATTGCGTCCTGCCTCCATTCTGCCCTTGTCTGGCTCACTCAGACGTCTCTCTCCAGCCTTGCCTTGCTGATGGCTCAGTTAAACCTCACCAGTGAGTTCCTGTTAGTGATTCTCACCCTGGCTGGGTCATGCCCTCACCACTCTTCTTGGCCAGAGAGGTGGTGGTTTTCTCCACTGCTTAGTCCTCCTTTCCAAATACTTTTAAGTGCATGATGAATTAGTACTTTGGTTGCCTGATCCTAGGGAAAAAGGGACACAGCTTCAGGAATTTCTCATTCTACTGGTTTCCTGCAAAGGCTTCTGTCCTTGAGTTGCAATCTGTATGTCCAGGAGACTATAGCTAAGGAGAACCTGCCTTACAGTCTAGACTTTCTTCCACATTCTATGTAAAGGTGTCAAATAGGTAATACAGATATATGTAGTTTGGCCAGGCAGTGTTTTAGGCCCCCAATATATGATGCTGTTCCCATGAAATTTACATTTTACTGGGGAAAGAGGGACAGATAACAAATATAGAACAAATATAATAATACTTTGGATGATGAAAAGCATCTTGAATAAAAAACAAGCTAAGGGAACAATGAATACTGGGAATTGTTCACGTTGGCAGCAGAGTATTTTACATAAGTGTTCTAGGGAAAGTCTCTGGATTAGTTGTCTATTGCTGCATAAAATTACCCAGTAATTTAGCATCTTAAAACAACTAATATTTATTCCTTCACTGTTTCCGTAGGTCAGGAATATGGGTGCAGCTTAACTGGGTACCTGTGACCCAAGGTCTCTCACAAGGCAGCCGTTAGGGCTGGGGCTGTATTTATCTTAACTCAACTGGGATCTGCTTCCAAGCTTACACATGTGGCCAATGACAGGCCCCATGTGCTCACAGGCTATCGGTCAGAGACATCAGTTCCTTACCTTGTCCTTATAGACCTCTTCATAAAGCAACTCAGAAGGGCTCCAGGAAAGATAGAATGAGAAAGGGTTCATCGCACGTGCAAGATGAAGGCCAGAAGCCTTATGTAACCTCATCTTGGAGGTGACAGCCCATCACTTTGCTGTATTCTATTTGCTAGACATGAGTCACTAGGTCCGGCCCACACTTACAAGGAGGAGACCACACAAGGGTAATACCGGGAGGCAGAGATCACTGGGAATCATGTTAGGTAAGGTGATATAGGATGAGAGACCAGAATGAAGTAAGGAGCAAGCTCTCTGGGAAAAGGGTGCCCAGTCAAGGGAGCAATGTAAACCCTGAGACAGGAGTGTTCTTGGTACGCTCAAAGAACAGCAAGGAGGCCAGCTTGTCTGGAGCCCAGGAAGGAAGGGAGAGAAGAACAGAAGATGAAGTCAGGGATACCTGGAGGACAACCACTGATCTTTCTATCACTATAGATTAGTGTGCATTTTCCAGAATTTTATATAACTGGAATCATACATACATCTAAAATAACAATCAGCATAATTATTTTGAGATTCACCTATGTTATTGAGTATATCAAGAATTCATTCCTCTTTACGTCATAGCTTGATTGCACCACAGGCTGTTTATCCATTCACCTGTTGATGGACATTTAGGTTGTTGCTAGTTTTTGGCTATTACAAGTAAAACTGCTATAAGCATTCATGTCCAAATCTGGTTCTTATGCTTGGGGTTCTTAGGTTCTTAGACCTGAGGGTTTATAATTTTCATCAATGCAGAAATTTTTTCAGCCATTATTTCTTATATTTTTATGTCTCTCTTTCTCTCCTTTGGGGATTCTAAATTCTCATATATTAGGTTGCTTGAAGTTGCCCCCACAGCCCACTGATGCTCTATTAAGTTGTTCAGTAATTCTCTTTCTTGAATAGTTTCATTGTGGGTAGTTTCTATTACCATGTCTTCAAGTTCACTAATTTTTTTTCTGCAATGTCCAATCTGCCATTGATCTACTCTGGTTTTTTTTTTTATCTCACACACTATAATTTTCACCTCTAGAAATTAGATTTGGGTCTTTTTTATATCTCCCATATCTATAAATAACATGTTCAATCTTTCCTCTAGCTCCTAAACATATGGAATACCTATGTTCTATTTTAATAGCAGTATTGCTGACCTTATCAGTCATGTTTAATGTCTTCAATTACTAATTGTGTTATTTCTGGACTAATTTCAATTGATTATTTTCCACCTCTTTGTGGACTCTATTTTCCTGTGTCTTACCATGCCTAGTAATTTTTTATTAGATGCCAGACATTGTGAAATTTACCTTGTTGGGTATTACACATTTTTAAAATTTCTATAAATATTCTTGAGATTTGTTCTAAAAGACAGTTAAGTTAATTGGAAACCTTTTGATCTTTCTGAGTCTTGCGTTTAGGCTTTTTTTTTTTAGGCAAAAACAGAACAGAGCAGTAGTTAGTATAGTCCTGATTTTTGTCTCACCACCGAGGCAAAATTCTTCTGAGTACTCTACTCAAATGCTCAATGAATTATGAGGTTTTCAACTCTGGCTGGTGGAAACAGCTTCCATTCATGGCTCTGTGTGAGTTCCAAGGATTTCCCTCTCTAATCCCATGGTTTCTTTTCCCAAGCCTTGGGTAGTTTCCTGACTTGCATGTGCTGATCAGAACTCAGCTGAATACTCAACAAAGACCCTCTGCAGATCTGTAGTTCTCTCTTCTCTGGCATTCTGCCCTGTGACCTCTAGCCACTTTGCATTCCTGAACAATTGACATTATCTCCTCAACTCAAGAAATTTGCTTTCTGCTTGCAGTGTGGACACTCTCTCTGGGCAGCAAGCTGAGACACTTGTAGGGCTTACCTTATTTCCCATCTCTCTAGGATCACTGTTCTTTGTTGCCTTGAGTACAATGTCTTGAGAACCGCTGGTTCATATGTTTTTCCCATTTTTTTAGGTGGGAGAATAAATCCTGTCCCTGTCATTCCATCTTGATCAGAAGCAGAAATTGAAAGTACATTTTTAGAATAGCCATTTCATGTATTCTGCCTTTTTTCAATCTACAAAAACAACTCATCCTTCAGGTCCAGATATAATATCAGTTTCTTTGAACAAGACTTCCCTGACATTCTCCTATTTCCTGACAATTTCTATTACAGTATTTATCACAGTATATTCTAATTATTTGGTTATATGTCTATCTCCTCTACTAGGGTAGAGATGTTCACATATTTCATTGCATTGCCAGTGCCTAGAAGAGTACCTAATACATAGTAGGTCTTCAATGAATACTTTCTGAATATTCAGTGAGCTCTTTTTGATTCTTCTTGAGAACATGCTCATAGACTGGCCACCCAGTCATCTAAACCTAGAGTATCAGCTTTCCCACCAGCATTTCAGGATTCTAGGAAAGTGTTGGGCTCTGCCACTGTCTTCCCTCTCCTGCTCCCTTATCATCTCTTATAATTGCTCGTGGTCGCTCAGGAAAATAATAATCATAGGAACAGTAAGAGCAGTATGGCAGACAGATAGCTGGTGGTGGCTGTGAAGTAGAATGAAATTGTATCTCTTAGGAGTTCTCATTATTCTAAAAATTCTAAATTCTAAAAATATAGACCAAGAGGCAGGAGGCCTGATATGTAGTCTGCTCTGTCACCTGCCGGCTGTGCAAACCAGGGCTGTTAGCCAACCTCCTAAAGCCATTTTCTCATTTATAAAATGGGAATGATAATAATACAGGTTTACAATCTCTTGTTTGCAATTTTGAAATCCTAAAAGCTGCGAAAACCCAGTGCTTTTTCATAACCCATTTGGCATCAAAATCTGTATGGAATGACCTGTATAGAATGAACTAATGTGAAGCTCTTTAAAACTTTTATTGATCCCATTATGATCACTCTGACTTGCCTGGTATATTGTATAATGTATGGTAAAGGCACCAACTTGTCTTTCTAAAAACTGAAAAATTTTGAGTTCCAAAATCTGGCCCCAGTTAGATAGAATGAACCATCTTTGATAGCACAACAAAGTGACTATAATCAACAATAAGTTAGAGTATACTTTAAAATAACTGAAAGAGTGGAATTAGAATGTTCCTAACAGAAAGAAAAGATAAATGCCTGAGGTGATAGATACTTCAATTACTCTGATTTGATTAGTTCACATTGCATGCCTGTATCAAAACATGACGTGTACTCTACGAAGATATACAACTATTATGTACCCATAATAATTAAAAATTAAAAATTTAAAACAACAACAAATTCTGGTCCCAATATACACACCTTAATAGAACATGAGCTCAGGGCAAGCATTTCCTAAAAGGGACTGTGGGTCTCTTCCTACCTCATGGGGTGGTTGTAACATATAGTAATAAAATGAACGAAAGCTGTTATCACAGTGCCCGGATGCATTAAGCCCTCAGTGGCTGTAAGTTATTTTTTAATTTTAATTCATTTTACACAAAAATAAAAGTGTTTTCTCAGTCCTTCTGGAAGGGCACAAACAACCTATAGCACACTCTTCCAAGCAATGTGTTTAAGTTTTCTATTCTTTCTCTTCCTTTTCCTTTTTCTCACATTTTCTTACCCTCTCTTCCTTTCCTTCTAATATCCCATTATTTTAATCTCTTTGAGAATGTGATAAAAGATGTGGATCTTCTTCCCAGAAAATTTCTCCTTAGCACATACACACATGTACTTTTAGGGACACCACAAATTCCCCCAAGTTCATCAGGGGATCCTACTTTGTGGAGTTCGTCTTTTTGGAATTAATATCCTATGTGTAAGAAAAATACCAATCACATTGTACATTATTGTTTACCAATAAATCAAAATTATTTTCAAAATTATTTTTATACCATAAAAATACTGTGCAATATTTTTAAATATTTGGGGAAACTGGAAATAACCATCAAAAATAAATAAAAAGAATAACATATAAGTGACTATCCTGAATAACTTAGGCAGGTGAAAGAACCAAACAACTTGTTATGGACATTACCAGTTCTATTTTTCTAAGATTCTGTTCTTGTCAACAACTTAAATTCATGTAGCACATGTAGCTTATAAAGCGCTTTCACATATATTATCTTCATAAATCCTCATAAGCCTCTTGAAAGATAGGAAAGACAGATATTATCTTCATTTTAAAGATAAAAAGTGTAATTTCAGAGAGGCCAAATGACTTTTATCTACAGTTACATAACTGTATCTCCAAATGTCTAATCCAGTGATTCTACCAACTTATTTCTCTGGCTCTTATGGAAATTATTCCCACAAATAACATCCCCATTCCAACTGTTCATTTACACTCTAAACCAGTAGTCTCCAACCTTTTTGGCACTGGGACTGTTTTCACAGAAGACAATTTTTCCATGCATGGGGGAGTGGGGAAGGTAGGATGGTTTTGGGATGATTCAAGCACATTACATTTATTGAGCACTTTATTTCTATTATTATTACACTGCAATATATAATGAAATAATTATACAACTCACCATAGGTTGGGGACCCCCGCTGTAAACTATATTTGCATTTGACTTATATATATTTATTATATTATATATATTCACATTCTATTTTTCTGATATTATAAGATGGTGGCTGTGACTCCTTCTCTCCTCTCCACAACATGCCAGTGTAAGTCAACAGATACTGCTGTAAAAATCAAGGACAAGAATGCCATATTATTCTCAAGCTTGTTAGCTTGAAAGCACTATATAGTATGTAATTTTATCAGGGACCTTGTGGTTGTCCATATACTGGGATTCAAATAAGTCATAATGCAATTGAAATATTAATTTATATTTAATGAGTATGTGATGATCAATAAATTTTAAAGTGTACTCAAAATGCACTGATTATTCCTAAGAGTAGCTTAAGGGCATTTTTTTAAAATCACATATACTTTTACTTGTAGAAAGCTCAGAAGTCAAATGCCAGGTCAAAGTTTCAATCATATGATACTTAGTTCATTTCAGCTGTGATGTTTGGATAATTCCCTCATTGAGGGCATTTTATTCCTGAGAGATCTGGTGATTTTTCCCACAGCCAGATGTTTACCTGTGAAGAATTTCCACCTGTTATTTTATTAATTATTGAATTTAAATTCAATGTCCTCTTTGGTTACTTTTTATGGCTAAATCTCATCTGATACCCTTAAGTCAGGAGTTGGGCTCTCTGGACAATAACAGAATTTACACATGAGCAAGTATGACTAATATACTTAAATAACACTTTCAGATTTCACATAAGGGTAAATTGTTAATATTTGGAGAAGCAGCCAAGTGATTCTACTGACTAGGATATTAATAACAACAATAAACAAACAAAAAAAAAAGAATCTCCAAATTCTTCAAGGGGTTTTAAACTCTCTTTCAAGCTACTTGGATTAAGGCCAGTGTGATTTTCCAAGTAGAGAGCAAGTCTAACTGTAAGAATGTATGCCTTTGATTTTGTGGGTAAAATTAAGACCAATAATCTTTAAGTTTTTAAGTGAGGAATCACAGCGCAACATAAGTGTTAATTTGAAATTTATGAAGGGTTTTAATAAATACTGTACTGCTCAGAGATGTTTATTTTTGAGGAGGTTCCTTTATTTCAATCTCTTAAGAGCTATATTTTTGGCTTCAAATGTTGCTTTTATTGAACAGATGATAACAATATAAAATCAGGGCTTTAGGCAAACAATGAATATGAAAAGAATGTGTTCTGTACCTTCAAATTTCCATTCTACATCTTTAACCAAAACCATTAATAACAGCTCTCCAGATCACAGGCTTTCATGCCCTCTCCACTCTCCCTCTTACCAAAATGTAGTTTCAAAAAGTGGGTTGGAATTCTGGCTACACACAGCAGATTAAACACATATGTTTATTGTTGCTCCTTTGTATACCCCAAAATGAAAATAAATGCACAAAAAGGCATAAATCTACAAGAACAAAGAGAATGGGAGAACAGATAACAGCAGGTGAGAGATATCAACAAAACTTTGGACTCAGGAAAGCAGATGAATGAATGGTAATTGATTTGGCAGATCAGAGAAAATGGAACTGTGAGCTTGCAGGAGAGGAAGCTGCTTAGCCCTGCTGAATCTCAGAAAGACTTAAATCTTAGGGACAGTTGATACCTCTGAAAGCAGGACTTCAGGGCAAAGCAGCAAACTGGAGGACAGGTTGAAAGTTTACGTGAGGGTCAGTTAGACCCCCAGATCCCCTCCCCAGGAAGCTGGCCCTCCTCTGCCTCTAATGAAGAGATTTACCTTTGGGGAAATTTACAACCAAATATGGACAGTGGGGTGGTATTGGTTAAAGGCAATACAGGAAAAAAAAATGGAATTTAATAGAGCGTACCAGATGAATAGTGAGACTCTCAAGCTCCTTTTTCCTTTGTCTCCCAGATTGCTGACAGCTGTGCTTTTATTTTCCAGGCAGGAGTTAGAAGAATTCCTTAAGGTAGACACTGGTTCTCAATCCAGGGTGATTTTGTCCACTAGGGAACATCTGATAATGTTTCAAGACATGTTTGGGTCTCACAACTGGTGTGTGTGGTAGGGGTAGAGGGCGTTGCTACTGGCATCTAGTGGCTAGAGGCCAGTGATGCTACTAAACATCCTCCAAATGCACAGGCCAGCACCACATGACAAAGAATTATCCACCACAAAATGTCAATAGTGCCAAAGTTAAGAAATCCTGCACTAAGGCAGTGATTTTCAAAGTGTAGTCCCCAGACCATCAACATCTGCATCACCTGGGAACTTGTTAGTGTTATGGTGAGGAGTGCGAGAAAAGACCAAACCTGAGCCAAATTATGAGAATTATTACTCTTTAATAGCTGGGTCCAGCGACCACCCTCTGCACCGCTGGAGACAGTTACAGGGAGCAGCCCCGAGCCAAAAGAAGTAGGCTTTTTAAAGGCAAAAACCACATCCGGGAAAGTTATCTGGTTGAGCAAGCAGGGCTACAGAAGCTAAAGGCAGCATTAATCTCAGTCAAAAATATATTGTACATCCTATTCATCCTATTGTCTAGGCCAGAGTACATTTCACTCCCTCTTATTCGGGTACATAAGGGACCCTTGGGTGTTTCAATGCTCTAGGGCGTCTCAGCTGTCTGGTCTAGCCGTCATTTTATCTTATTGACAGCCGTGTGAACGTATCTTCCTCCCCCTCCCCCCTTTATTCTATGCTTAGGCGTACTAACAGAAGCGAAACAGCAGGTTATTTTCCATGGACCTTAACAGTTAAAAATGCAAACTCTCCCAGGCCCCTCCCTGGAACTACTGAATCACAAACTTTGGGGGTGAGTTAGCCACCTGTGTTTTAACAGGCCCTCCTAGGGATTCTGGTGCAGCTACAGTTTGAGAACTACTGCTGAACCACTGCTCTTAGGAAACTGCCACCCAAGAGAAAAGCCCTACAGATTACTACCTTGCATTCTCATCACATGCTAAATGCCGAGAGATTATCAGCTTGTTAATGCCTTACTCTTAACAAAGAACAATCAGCCAGATAAATCACCAAGATTATTGAGAAAAAGTATCTAACATGAGAGTGGGGGGCCAAGATCAATGAAAGATGTGTATGTGTGTATGTACACACACGCACACACACACACAAAGCCTGTAATTAGTATCTTCAACAAAATAAGGTGGGTTTCAAAAACAAGGCACAGAACCAGAACCGGGGGCTCAAACTGCAACAGGAATAATTTGATGCTGAGTCCCAGAATGAATGGGGTAAAGTTACTTCACTATCTCCTGCCCAAGGACTGGCTTGGTCCTGGACACACAGGTGGTTAAAATAAGACAAGATTCCAGCTCTGGCTGAGGCGGGCCCTAGAGGCCAGGGACCAGGAGGGTCCTGACAAGGAAAGAGTACTTTGTAATGGTATATTGACCAAGTACGACTCAGGACTTAACACAATCAATACTTTCTTTTTGTTTCCCACTATTGTTTTAAAATTTCTTCAACGGAAGTTGTCTTCTGCTTTTTGGTAAAAGCTTTGGCAGTTTCCTGACTTCTCACTCTTAAGAAATAGAGTGCAACCATCACAAAGTCTCAATTTACATATTGAACGTGTCTAGTCCAATATAGCAATCAATACTTTCATAATTATTTGGGACAAGGTACAACCTTTTTCAGCTACAACCCAGAGGCAAGACCCTGTTCATTAATAAGAGGCGCTTGTTCGCTGTGGCTTCTCTCTCACTCTGCTTCTCCCATCTTTGCTAACTGTGGATTCAGCCCTTAAGCCTAGGAAGCGGGGAGGGAAGAGGGAAAGTGATGCTCTTTGGGCTTGAGGGATGTCTCCAGCACGTTCCTCCTCTCATTGGGCACTTCCTGTGTCCATCAGGACCACTCTCCTGATGGGAAATGGAATCTATTCCTGTAGCTGCCACTCTGCCCTCGGTTCCTGGTTCTCTTGTTCAAGCACATAGAGACCCTGTGCTGAGGGAGTTCCCCTGGAATAGGACTTGAAACCGCCCCAGCGCGGCTTGCTGTGGCTCTTCCTCCCGCTCTCTCCAACATGACTGTCGTCCGACCACAGAAAACTCTTCCGCAGCCTTTGCCCCGACATACGCAGGGACACGGGACCATCTCAGCACGGCTGCCTCCACTCTGCCGCACAGGCCTCTCAAACTCTCTCAGCCACTCAGACTAAAAGAAAGCTGTGGTCTCACAGGTGTCCTTACACATTTTATTTTCAACACGTGAGGTGTTCCCCTTGCTTTAAGCCTCAGCCAATTTTTTAAAATGTAGTATGACCACCCTCTGGAAGACGCCCCCTCACTGTTCCAGGAAGGCTGAGAATACCGCTCCGTGGGCACGCAGTGTCGCGAGAGTGGCTGCGACAGCATCCAGGAAAGGACAGTGGGCTGGTGGGACCCGCCCTTGCCTCTGGCTTGTGGGAGGGCGCGCAACTTCACTGGGCCCCATGCCCTCATCGCGCATAAAATACATCTTTTATAAAATGTAAATGATTTCTAAATAAACTGCCAGTCCCAATGTGTGGTGATTGTGGCCATATAAACAAAACACTATTTTGGTAACTAGAGGGTAAAATCTATATTAAAGTAGAAAAGACTCAATTATATTAAGAGTCCAGACTCTTTTGTTTTTGTTTTTGTTTTGAGACAGAGTCTCCCTCTGTCGCCTAGGCTAGAATGCAGTGGCACAATCATAGCTCACTGCAACCTCAAATTCCTGGGCTCAAATGGCCCTTCTGTCTTAGAGTAGTTGGGACTACAGGTGCACGCATCACACCTGGCTAATTTTTTTTTTCTTTCTTTCTTTCTTTTTTTTTTTTTAGAGATGGGAACTTACTATGTTGCCCAAGCTGGTCTCGAACTGCTGGCTTCAAGCAATCCTCCTGCCTCAGCTTCCCATAGTACTGAGATTACAGGAGGGTAATCCATCATACCTGGCCTCAAATCTTTTTAAAGTATATCTCCTCCCTTCTGTAACTGTGTGATTTGCGGGAGGAGGTGAGCTGCACAGAATGCTTGGTTCTGTGTCAGGGCTCCTGGCTCAGCTTTATTCTTTTGATTCATTCCACACCAGCTGTGCTCAACCCGGAGTCAGATGTCAGAGGTACATCTCCACAGTGCCCCAGCTTTGGGTTAACACTGACAGATCCTCCCTCCCAATCCCCAGAATATTAGCTGTAATTTTAGTTTATTTTTTTAAAGATCTAAACATACTAAATCCGACATATTGCTGTGATTATTGAGGGCCTCACACTGGAAGATCCATTTATTCAGTGCAGAAGAAAAAATTAGTGGCTATGTTAATAAATACACATTTATAATCCGTCTTCAGCTCGTTATTTTTGCAATATAATTCAGATCCTAAGCCTCTGAGATAGGCAATCTGTAACTGCAGGGCATGGAAATTCACAGGTGTTAAATTATCTGCATAGAGAACCTTTACTATAATTTTGAATTCAAAAGATGTACATTATTTATTGCCAGGAAAAATCACAGCACTAAAATAGAATATAAAAGCTATAATGTTCAAAGAAATTGTGTTCCTTAGCTCATAACCAGAACTATATCCATGTAAATGTAATGAAATTGTGTCATGTGGTATGTTGTGCCTTGCTTTTTTAAAACAAAAAGAATTTAAATATTTTCACTAACCAAAAAATATTTTTAGAAGACAGAGATAATTAACCTTGGAAAGCTAATCATTCCTTTGGTTAATGAGGAAATAAAATATATAAAGTATTTCTATCGATAAAAATTCTACTCATGAGGGTTCTAAAACTCACTATACATGAAATGAAATCTTCTCAAAAGGCAATACAGTATAGGTTTTACTGAGATTACATTCACATTACAAATATTACAATATTCATAAAGATAAGGAAGCAATTATGGTGATGATGTTTTACATTCTTTGAAACAATTGAAATACATTGAAACTGACCCTGTGACCCAATTTTCTGGCATACCAGAAACTTCTGGGAGAATATTATTCCCTAATGTAAGAATGGAGAAACCACAAATACACTATTTTTCTCTCATTTTCTATGCTTCTACAGCCTATTTGGGGTTTGGATTTAGGACGGGAGGTTATGTTTAGAAATGGGTATTATCTTAATTGAATAACAGAGCTGCCTGCAATTTTGTAAATTGCAGAAAGGTTTTTTTCCATCATATGATATCAGTAGGTGATTGCTTTTTGAGCTGGAAGGAGAAAACTGGGAAGGCTAAAGTATATAATTAAAAAGGTGTTAGATATGGGGCTTTGACCTCCCAATGGCAAAGGAGCTTAGCAGAGGATGATCAAGGACATTGGTTAACACATGCAATGGCAGTGAAAATGGATTCTGACTCCCCACTCAGCACAATAATCGGTATCCCAAATCCCTGGAATCTCCCTCTTGCCTCTCATATATTATATAAAGCAGAATGAATCTGTGAACTTAGTAGATCGAGGAGGTTGAGATGGAATGAGGACCTCCTTGACCCTCCCCAGGATTCATAGATATCTAAAAACCTGAGATGATTTTGACTTCTGGAGAGAGAAGCTCTCTCTAATCCCCCAGGATTCTGTTGGTTATGCACACCAGTTTCTAAGTGATCAAGACTAACATAGAGCTAAATCAAACAAACCCAAACAAATAAAGTAAAAAACAAACAAAATCTTGCTTGATTAGAGAGGCCAAATATGGAACAGAATATGAGAGAAATCTCCCAGGATTATATCATATGTAATTTTATCCTATGGTGTATGTTCTCTAAAAACTTAGGTTTATAATATTTGAAGGGAAGCCCTTGGACTACCTATGTCATGAAACTCTTTTGGCTCATGATCAGCCACATATCTCTATGTCCATAGATATTATAAAAGCACAGGTCTTAATTGGCAATGCTAAAACTGACTTTTTTTTTTACACATCTTTAGTTCTAAAACAACTGTCTCAAATTTGATAGATTCTAAGCCCTTCCAGGCCAGAATCTATCTTCTCATACAAAAAAAAAAAAAAAAAATTGGTTAGGATGATTAAATTAAATTAAGTATTGGCCTACTACATTTTGTAACCAAAACTTTTTCTAACTTGAAGACATAATCATTAACAACCAATTGACCAAAATTAATTCTCTAGTAAAATCCTGTAAAAATGAACTGATTAAAATTATTCAATTTTAAAAGTATATTCTCTAATTCCCCTGGTTTTTTAAATAGTCCACCTAAATATTTAGCCCTATTCCTCTTTATTAAATTGTAAACCTGGGTTTCCCAAATCAATATTCAATACTCTAATTCCTCTCTTAAGGAATGTTTGAATAATATTTTAATAAGGTCTTTGAAGAATATTTACTTTCACAGTTAATGAACACTTTCTAGTAATTGCCAAAAAAAAAAAAAAAAAGAAAGAAAGAAAGAAAAAGAAAGTAAGAAAGAAAGAAAAGAAAAAGAAAGCTTACATCTATCTCCCAATATCTCAACAAGACCACCAACATAATTTTCAGGGACCAGTGCAAAATAAAAATCTAGGACTTTTTATTCAAAAATTACTAAGAATTTCAAGACAGTGACAGCAGAGAATTAAATCAAGAGTGGGCCTTTCTAAGTGTGGCACGCTGTGGACCTGCACAGATCGCATGCTGTTGTGAGCTCTGCTCACAGCTGCATTCACCCATATATAACCTCTCCCATTTAGTGAATGCCTCCTTTTTCACTGCATGTGTAAGTTTAGATATGTGTATGAAGTTTGATCTTCGTGAATTCATAAATATCACAGAATACTTCAGATACATGAGACTATGTCCAGAAGCACAGAAAATACAGGGAAAGTGTATTAAAAATAATTCCAAAAAGCTAGGAAACAGAGAGAATGAGAGAACAAGTCAGAACAATAGCTAGCTCATCTATATCCTTTGTCACATTACAGAAATAGAACCTCAGTGGGGAATCAATAGTGAAAACATTAATCAGTAATTTAAAATATCTTTACAGAAAGAAAACACTAGGCCAGATGGTTTATCAGCTGCTTCTACCAAATATTTAAAGAACAAATAGTCCATGTTCATGAACTCTTCCAGGAGACGGAAAAAGCATATTCTCTGGCTCATTCTATAAGGTTGGCATAAATCTTAATACCTGTGATGGATAATGTTCTTTCTCTACTCCACACTTGCCCTCTGTACATTTTTCTATACCTTTGGGGCTGGAAGTCTGCAAGCTATATTTCATAGTCTCCTTGTCATCTAACTTCCTATTAGTTTCTCCTAATGTGAGGCACTGCCAAGAGACTGGAAAATCAGAGGGATATAGAAGCAATTTGTTTCCAATTTCGGGCAGCTCCATCAGTAGTGGTAGCTTTAGCTGTGGCAGCAGCAGCCACCTGTGAGAGTAGGTATTTAGTGAGAGAGTAACTGCCTAGTCAGCTCCCAACTACAGCAGCCTCAGAATCACAGCAATTGTGGGCACTAGGTAACACCATTCCTCTTTGGTTTCTTAGCCCTCATCTACCTTTGCTGAGTAACACATTTTTCCTTTTTTGTTCCTCTAACTCTTCTAATTTAATTCCTTGTATTAAATTTTCTCTTCTTGCAATGTGTGGAATGGTCTTCTATTTTCCTGGTTGGACAATGACTGATTCAGTGTTTAAATCATCCAAGTTTATGGTACCTTATTATAGAAGCCCAAACAGACTAAGACAAGTGCTAAAAAAATTATTAACAATTCAGTTTAGCAACATATTTAAAAAGATAATATGAGATTGTCAGATTGTGTTTATTCCAAGATTTCAAGGTTGTTTGAATATTGGCAGATCAATCAACACATTGCACACCAATAGTATTAGAAAGGAGAAAGATCATATTTCTTTATAGAATTAGGAAAAATATCTAATGAAATTTAGTATCCATTCATGACAAAAATTCATATCTAATTAGGAATAGAAGATACTTTCCATACCCTATATGAGGAATCTACAAAGGCCCTATTGCTATAATCTTTCCAAAATGTTATAAATATTCTCTGTAGAATCAGGAAAAAAATATCAAAATTTCTATTCAAAATTGTTCTGGAGATCACAGCCAGGACAGTAAGGCAAGAAAAATAAATAAAAGAATTATGCTTTAAAAATTAAGAGCAAATACTGTAATTTTTTAGATGATATAGTTGAATGTCTACACAGAAAACCCAAAGAATCTATAAAAAAACTATTAAGATATATTAGAGTTCAGCAGAGTTGGCTAAGATAAAATCATTGTAAATATATCAATTTTATTTCTATACACTAGCAATAAATAGAAAATGTAATTTTACTATTCATAATAGTAACAAAAAGAGCCATAAAAGTATGTAAGCACTTTGTAGGAAAATTATAAAATTTTATCAAAAGGTTTTTTAAATACCTAAATAATAGAGCAATATGCCAACTTCCTGGAAAGAAATATCCAATATAGTAAAAAAAAATCAATTTTAATCTCATTTACTTAAAGTTTGGATGAAATTCTAAATAAAATTTCAGCATGATTTTTTTTATGGAACTTGGCAAAGTGATCCTATGCACTGAAGTTCAAATAAATGGTCTAAAGAAGAGCTGAAACTCTCCCTAAGCAAAAGAATATGTTGGGAAGATCTGTTTTAACTGCAGTAAAAAAAAAGATATAAAGTTCTAGTACATAAGATGTAAGTGTGATACGAGCATAGAGATGGAGAATTTGTTCAAGAAAACTAAAGAGAGAAGGCCCCCACAACTAATCCATACATTTACAAAAACTTGATTTATGAACAAATCTGGCATTTCAGATCAAAGGGGAAATGAGGGAGTATTCAGTGATGTTGATGAAACAATAGTTTAATCATGTAAGAAAAAATTGGTATGTATTCATATAATACACAAATATCAATCCCAGGAGGTTTAAAAACTTAAATTTGAAAAGGAAAATATTTCAATCTTTGGGAGAAAATATGGAAAAATATGTTTAGACACTGAAGTTAGAATTTATGAAAGAAAAAACAGAAATGAAAAACTTTAAAGGGAAAACAATGTATAAACTCAATTGCTTTAAAATTAAAGCCTTATGTTAATCAAAACATAATAAAAAGATGAAAAACCAGGCAGAAACTGGGAGAATATTCTTGAAGCACACATAAACAATAAAGAATTAAAATGCAGAATGTATTCAGGAGGAAAGTGACATGATTTTACATATGGTTTTAAAAGATTATCAGGCCATTATTTGGCCAATAAATTGTATAGGTGCAAAAGTGAAAACTGGGAGAGCAGTTAAGAGGCAAGTTAGGTCATTGATGATGGAATTTTGGACTGAGTAGCAGAGCAATGGAGAAAAAAGTAGATGGATTCCAGATGTGTTTTTGCACGTGTGGCCAACAGAACTTGTTGATGAATTGGTATGTGGGTTTTAAAGAAAAAAGAAAAAAATCCTCCTTTGATTCCAAAGTTTTTGGCTTGATCAACTGAGTAAATGGAATTCTATAAATAAATAATTTTTTTTCTATTTATGGGGAAAACTAGGAAAGGAAAAGTTTCGGGTTGAAGAAGGATCTCGAGTTCCCTTTTGCCATATTAAGTTTGAGTTGCCTATTAGGTATCTAAATAGAGATATTGGCTCCATTAAAACAGACATTGGCTGCTTTAGTTTGGCCCTCAACAGAGAGATCAGACTTAAAAGATTAATCTGGAGCTCACTAGCCATATATGGTGTGAACGTACCTATTTTTCCCCCCTGGACTGTGACCTGAAACAGAGAAGTTTATAACCGTAACCTCTGGAGAAGAAAGACAAAGTGAAGAAGACCCCTACTTGGAGGAGACAGGCTGCCCTGGATGCTAGAGGCAAGAAAGGTACTGAAGAGAACAATGTCCTGTAAAGTCCTTGAGGGAAGGCACTCAGTTGATCACTTCCAGGAACAGTAACACGTGGTCATCAGTTTTATTTCCCAAGTGGCAATCCCCTAATGTGTTCACTGTTATGCCTGTGTTTGGGGGAATTGAGCTTGCTGTTATGTCCATGGCTAGAGTCAAGTAGGGCAGGGAAGCAGCTGTGGCCTGGAAAGCAGTTATGATGGGTAAGGGACAGCGAGTAGAAAAGCCCACAACATCAGTCCATAGCAGCATGGCATGGAATGACTGACTTCAGGAGACAAGAATCGCTGATTAATATGGACCAATTATGATAATCCTATTCCCCTTGCTGAAGATTATTGGTGGAAAGGCCTAAGCTTGTTCACACTGATGAGAAGTGAGGAGAGTTTTGCTGTGGTCTCCAGAAAAAGAAATGTCTTAACTCTTAAGGGAAAACTACAAAAAGTTAAGTTCCTTCTTCCTAAACTTGGAAATGGAAGTCTGTAGTCCTAATTGCTACTCACCATCATTCTGTGACCACGAGAAAAATTTAGGCTGAAACTGATCCAGTGGATGTAGTAGAGACAGAAAGAACCCAGGTCCTTTTCATCAAACCACTACCTCCAAAGCATGCCTTTCCCTGGAGCACCTTGATGTGAGTCAATACATTCTTCATTAGTTAAGCCCAGTTTGGGTCAGGTTTTATGTTAGTTGAAACTGAAAGCATTGTACCTGATACAAACTTTGATACACAACAATCAGAAGGATTTATTGACAAATTAAACATTCCTCAAAATATTACAGGAAGGAAATTCAATAACAAGAAATGAATTACCTACAGATACTCTAGATGAGTGATTGGACTGTAATTGTTGCATATTGAAGGGAAAATGGACCCTAGAGGTAAAGGACTTGCAGACATCCGGGACATTCAGGATACTCAATCACATACAAATGTCTACACAACCAAAAAGCAGGGAGTTATACAATTTTGAGATCACTTTAACAGTCATATTGCAAAAAAATAAAAAATAAAAAATCCTTGAAAAATAAAAATAAATCCTTGGAATTTATTTAATAAACATGTAATGCTAATGAATATCTTCTTTACTTGAATGTAATATAAGAATAAAAAAATAACATTTTTACCTTGGTTGTTAATCATTAATTCTCCTTTCTGAAGAGTCTAAAGAACTTCAGAAAGAAGATAAACATTAATAACTAAGGACTGAATAGAATTATTTTTTTAAAAAATACACACAAAGTATTCAAGCAAAGATGATCTTAGATAGGTTAGTCTGAAATACCCTGAAGAAAAGCTTTTTCAGAACTCTGAAGTGATTTTCAGATTTGTGTAGGTTTGTAAGTTTGTTTTGCTTTAAGCAAAGCCTTTTGAAGTTTATTACATATATACATGGCACAACATCCTTAGGCTAATCCAAACTGAAATTAAAGAAGAAAAAGAGCAAAAGAATTGAAATTTTCTTAAGTAAGCAATTTCTTAAAAAATAAAAAAATGAAGCTATGTTTTAAAAATTCATAGCTTACTCTTGCTTACCAGCTCTTCAAATCCATGCATTTCAACCCCACTGCAACTCCCAAAGGAATGTCTCAGGAGTGAAATCTGTGCTCTTTAGAGACTAGGAACAATCACTTAAATCAAGGTAACCCAAGAGGTTGTCTGCCCTCTTCTGGTCAGTGTTGAAGCCTGACCAGGCTGTGTTCCCGCTAAGATCCTGTGTACATAAAGCCTAGACTATCTTACCCATCTAGCATAAGACTTCTGGAATATCAAAAGTGAATATCTAGAAAAGTTTGGAGACTTAGGAGACAAATTGTGAAGTCTTTGGTAGTGTGAAGCACTAAGAACAAGTTTGCAGCGTAAAGTGGTATGGAGTGCCCTTAAACTTGGTGATATCATCGACTCACTTCTGGCAATAAAACAGTCAGTATTCATTGAATTAATACCATGTTAACCCTAGATATTAATCATACATCCTTAGGGAGTGGTTTTTAAAACTGTTCTTTGTCAGGACCATAGAAGCATCACAATTCTGGGGCTATTTTTAGGACTATTACTAATGAAAGCTATATCCTTTTTAAGGATATTTCCACCTGCCAGAAAATTGTGGTCGTAGGAAAGTGGTTATCTGTGGAAGAGACTAGTAATTCGTTGGATAATAATATTGTTTCAATCTTTATCTAAGGGAAAGGGGCAATGTATACTGATGTATCTCGAAACATAATTTTAACTACTAATTGAGATTTTCAGAGACTTTGATATCAAGATGAGGCACTATGGTAGATTAATCTTTGCATGGAAACAACCTCCAGTGTAACTAAATAAAACAACATTTTGAGTACACGGCAATTATTCCTGAGTTTGATACTTGAGTTGTTTCTAAAAACTGAATCACCTAAGGACCTGATGAAACTGAGGTTCTAAATGTGAAAAGCCAGGATCCACAGCCCCGGTCAGAGTGGCCCTGCCAACTTACTGCCAACCTGTGAGAGTCTTGCTTGATGGCCAACTCTTTATCTCATTTCTGTAAAGACAATGAAAATGGACACCTTACTCATTCATCATTTAGTAAATCCACAGTCTCGAAAACAGATAAGATTAACTTTAACGATTAAGGTCGCCTAATTGATCTTTTATATTTTCAATTCCTTTTTTAAATTTCTATTTTAGTATTCTAAGTTAAATTGTTTTTCATCTAAACAGATCTGATGTAGAGACACATTAAGAAACCCACAGATCTGCCCACAAACAGTGATTCTAATGGAATTGGGAACTTTATATACACTTATGTGACTAAAGAAAAATCCACAGTTGATCAAGTAATTCTGAAAAACCAGTAAGAGTTTGAAATGGTAAAACCACATGAGTGTTAGCAAATAAAATCAAATATCAACAAATTGTTTTAGATGATGCTAGTGTGTTCGGATGCAGAGAAATAAATAAACTATAACTCTCTGAGATTATGGCAAAGAATTAATGAACAACTTTGCCTAATATTAGGAATACATTGCCAAGATACCACCTACAAAGCAGCAAGGCTTTTCAGCTAACAGATGGCTAACTAATTTGCTAGTTCTTCGTCAAACTACAGAATAAACCATGAGCCTGCGTAGTAAGGCTGAGCTACCATCTTAAAAAAGTCAATCGTCTTCATTGATGGCATGCATATTTTATGAAATAAACATTAGAGTGAAAGGTCTGACAAATAGAGTGTGCTAATGGAGATAATGAAGCAGAAAACTGAAATTGTTACTGTTCTGGTAAATCCAGGATAATTGGTTATTCTCTTTATACCAAAACCCTGAGAGGAAGACTAAACAGACTAACACACAGAAGAATTTCTTTTCCATTTAAAATTTTCATATTGTATTTTCAGATTTAAAATCAGTAATAATAAAGATGTGTATTTAATAATAGCCATGATTTATTACACATTTACTCTGTGCCATCCTATGCTGAACACATTGCATATATCATCTAATCTCACAGCTCTGTAAGGTGGTCTAACCGATGAAGAGAATGAATTACAGAGGGGGGCAAGAACTTGCTCAAGACGCTGAACTCCCGAAAGAAAGAGCTAGGATTAAATTCAGGCAGCCTAAGTCAAGAGCCCAATTATTAATCATAATGCTGTGCTGGTTAATTTTACTTGTCAACTTGGCTAGGCAATTGTATCCAGTTTTTTGGTCAAACACTTGTGTAGATGTTGCTGTAAAGGTACTTTTTAGAGGTGATTACCATTTAAATCAGTAGACCTTGAGTAAAGCAGATTACCCCGCATAATGTGGGTGAGTCTCATCCAATTAGATGAAGGCCTTAATAAGCAAAGACTGAGTTTCTCTAAAAAGAAGCAATTCTGCCTCAAGACTGCAACACAGAAATCCTGCCTAAATTTCCAGCATACACATGTGAGATTCAAGACTGCAACACCATCTTCTTCCTTGAATTTCTAGCCTGCTAGCCTGTTCTACAGATTTCAGACTTGCCAGCCCCCATAATCATATAAGCCAATTCCTTAAAATAAATCTCTCTCCACACACACATATATATCCTCTTCGTTCTGTTTCTATGGAGAGAGAACCCTGACTAATACACGTATATTTGTATAATCTGAAGATTCTATTATATAACATTATTTTATTCAATTTTTATCATAACCCTATGCCCAAGGTAAAACAATATTATTAATATTTTACAGATAAAGGAAATGAAGCCAACGGAAGTGAATTATTTATCCAAATCATATCTCTAGTAAGTGATAAAGACTGAACTAAAACACAGATCCAAGATTACAAGATCTGCCAGCACAAATGTTATGTTTGGCTGCAGCAAATGTGTTATATTTCTGTCAGGATAAGAGTTTGCCACTGCCTACCTAGGCCTTCTGTCTCCATGGTTGAAAAATCTTTTCTTTACCTCTTATTACCTTTCAGATAAACAAGTACCCCTTGTCAGATCATTCCAACAAATGCAGGAAGAGAACACCGAATTGAAAGCTGTAGATAAATTCTGTCTCTTAGTCACTTTCTGGGGCTAATAGGCAAAAAGGCAAAGATGTAGAAAATAGAATCCATAAAACCAACATCTCCATTGGTTTAGTGAAATACATGTGGAGTCCCTATTGCACGGTGTGTATGTTTGTCCTTTGAAAGATGGCAAAGGGAGGGTATTATTATTACTGAGTCGTGGAGCTATGCTAAAAGCCCACAAAGTGCTTCTAGCATTTAAAACAGTCCCAACGACAACATCCCTCTCCTTAAACTGACTCACCGTGTCACTTGTGCACCACCTTAAATTTTATTAGTTATTATATGTATATATGTTACAAGGCAAACAATAATAAGGTCTCCAAACAAGCACACCACAGTTAACATTACTTAGGTCTAACAGATGGAATAAGAGATTATAGGTAGGGTACATAGTGGTTAACTGAAGAATGATATTTGCCATCTGAAAGTAAAGAGCAATACTGTGTAAACACTTTAAAAGATACCATCTTAAATAAAGTGAAATAGCTGTGCAATGAGCGTTTATTAATAAGATTGCACCACTCATAAGATTATAATCACCAGCCCTTAATTCTGCTCAGCAGTCTGACTCTATTTCACTTGGCAACTCACTTTCCCACTCACTTTGGTGAATTTTGCAAACCTATGTACTATTTTTAAACCCTCAGTCCCCTCGTCCCATCCCAGAAGTTCTCAACTACTTCACAGAGGAAATAGAAGACATTGGCTTGGAGCTTCCTAACCACCCACACCAGTACCCATCCTCATTTCCCCACTGAAGCTGGGGGAGCTGACCCTCCTCCTGGCCAAAGCCAAACTTTCATCTAGTTCTTTGGCTTCCATCCCGTGATGATTAATTTTACATGTCAACTTTGCTAGGCCATGGTACCCAGTTGTTTGATCAAACAACTAGATGTTGCCTCAAAGCTATTTTCTTAGACGTGATGAATATTTAAATCAGTAGATTTTGAGTAAAGCAGATTAGCCTCCACAGAGTGGGTGAAAGTCATCCAATTGGATGGTTGGATCAGGCCTTAAGAGAAAAGACTGAGGTCCTCCGAAGAGGAAGGAATTCTGCCTTCAGACTCAAGACTGCAACATTGACTCCTGCCGAAATTTCTAGCCTGCTGGCATTCTTCCCTACAAATTTCAGACTTGCCAGACCCCACAATCTGGTGTGCCAACTCCTTAAAATCAATCTCTTTCTCTCTCCCCTCACCCATCCCCTGCGTGTGTGTGTGTGTGTGTGTGTGTGTGTAGATTCTGTTTCTCTGGAGAACTCTTAACTAATACCATCTGCTTTCTTGATAACCTCACACCAGGGCTTCTCAATATTTTTCACAAAATGGTCTACTTAAAAACAATATTTGTATAACACACTGGCTGCTTACGGCTGGAAGTTCCTACACCTGAAGCTGAAGACGTCATGACTTAGCTGTGGCATCATTCTAGGGAAGCCCTGCTTAACCCTTTGCTTACTTCTCCCCCTCCCACCATATAGTCCACCTCTTCTTGGCTTTTATCCAAGACTATGGGTTAAACAATAAAATAAAATAAAAATAAAATACAGATCTCTGCATCATTGTCAAATTACCACCTTATTTTTCTTCTCTGTTTCACACATTTTGTGCTTATTTATTCTGCTTCTCTCCTTTTTGTGTCCCCTGTTTGTATATTTCTTGGATGAATAAAGAAATGAATAAATGGATTGTCTACTGGATGCAAGAATGCTAGGCACTACGAGGACTACTGAGAGACATAAAAATGAAACAAGGCATATATTGGTACAAATCAGCATATGTATAAAATGCATTGTGATAGTTATAAGCAAAGACGTAGAAGGATGAAGCATAAAAGGTAAGAATTGTTAATAATATTTCTAGGAGAAGACAAAACTTAGATAAAGATCATTGGCATAAAAGACACATTTCATGAGTTCATTTAGAAGGCAGAAGAGAACAATCAGAGCTAAGTAAGAAGTGAGGTTTCCAAAAATAATTCTGGAGGTAGGCAAAAGGTTGGGAGAGGGAGAGATTTTAAAAGAGAGAATGGATTTCTCTAGGGAGAGATCCAGTTTTGTGGAGAAGCCATTGAAGGAGAAAATTTAAGAAAAATGTAAAAGCATCAGGGAGAATAGAAAAAAGATATATAGATATCTATATCTATATAATTTTCAATCAGTAGACCAAATATTTGAGGCAGAAACTAGATTATCATGTGTTAAGGAGGGGGCAATACACATAAGTATTCTTCCAAGGAAGGGAAACTAAGCAGGATCACTGACATCTGTTGATGCCTTACCACCCTCCCCCCTAGTCTGTCACAAAGGCTCACTGATCCTCTCGCAAATACCCACCATCCCCATCCTTTCTTTTCCCTTCCTTCTTACCTGAATTGGTCCCCTGGACTCCCTCTAGGCCATCCTGTGTTGGTTCAATGAAATGGGGACTATTGAGAGCCATGAAAATTAAACAAATAAGGCATATATTGGTACAAATAAGCATATGTATAAAATGCCTTGTGATAGTTATAAGCAAAGAAAGGCTAAAGGCAGCAGGTGCCACCGGAGAGACAGCATAGCGCAGGAGAAGGTGGGTAAGAGCCTGGCCTCTCGAGTTCAGCAAACCTGGTTTCAATCATCCTACTGTCTGATCTTAAGTACATTATTTACATTCCACAAATCTCAGTTTCCTCATTCCTAAAACAGGCACAATACCTTCTTTATTGATTTGTTATAAGGTTCAAATGAAGGAAAATCTGTATCAATAGGTAGATATATACACCCAGGGTGCTCAAACATTTTTATTATGATACCAATGTTCCTAAAGCCCTGTCTTATTATCTCGTATCCATGATCAAAAGACCTCAAGGCTCTACTGTTTCTTACAGCTTTAAATGTAAATTTCTCTTTCCTAGACTACGAACTCTTATGCTGACACTTGTCTTAGTCATCCTTGTGGTGAACAACTTAATGCATTTATTCAACACAAACTGCCTTTAACTGGAAAGAGACGGACTTAAATTGTCACTAGGACAGAATAAGATGCTTTCGGCTTCTAGTAACAAAAAACACAACTAGCAATGACTTTACACAGTAGATGCTTATCTCATATAACGAAATTATAGAGATAGTGAGTTTCTGGATTAGTTAAGTGACTCAATAATGTCAAGCTCTTTCTCTGCTTTGCTACCTTCCTTAGCATATTGGCTTTTTATCCTCAAATCTGCTCCCTCCCGGTTCCAAAATGACTGCTGCACCTTTGGGCATAAATAACCTCATCCGACCACACTTGAAGGAGGAAATAGTGAAGACATGCAACACAAGTGCTCTCCTTATTTCTCTCTCTTTACATCACCAGCGAGCCTGCTTTTCTGGATTTTATGTGCTTGATTCTCTTTCTCTCAATTTGGTATGTAATTGTTGGAGAGCCCCAGGCTTCTAAATTGGGCTTTCTTCACTACTCATTCTCTTCGATGACTATGTATTTTCATGCTTTAAAAAGATATATGCAGGCAACTGCCAACTCTATATATTGAGCTCAAATCTCCTCTTCAAACTCCAGATTTATATATCCAATTCATATATCCACATAGTGTCATACTATATGTGTTATATATATATATGTGCGTGTGTGTATATATAACATTTTTACAACTTTCTTTTGTCATTCAACATCATGCTTTTGAGACGTATCCATCTTATCCATGAGATCTAGTTCATTTGTAACTGCTAAATAGTAATCTAAGTATAAATAAACCACACATTAGCTATCTCTTTCCTTGACTTAGGCAGTTGTTTCTACTTTTTGCTATTATAAGCAGTTGCAAATAAAGAATTTTTACATGTCTGCTAGATCTACTATTACGGAATGGGGAGCATTTATCTTCCCATATAATTGTGGATTCGTCCATTTCTCCTTTTAATTGTGTAAAATGTTCTTTTTACATATTGTTGGAAGCATATACATTTTGAAATGTTATTACTTCCTTTTGATTTGAATCTGTTATCAATATGTACTGATCATCTTTATCTCTAATAGTGATTTTCTTCTCAAAGTGTATTTTTTAATAATAATATAGTTACACTAGCTTACTTTTGATTATCTGGTCTACTTTTTATCATCCTTTTACTTTTAGTCATTTTGTGCCATTATGTTTATGTTCCTTTATAAAGAGAATTTTATTGGATGCTTACAACCCAATTTATGGCCTCTGTCCTTTAACTGGATAATTTCCCCATTGACATTCTTGTAATTGCTGAAATATTTGTATTTATCTCTGTCTTCTCTCTTTTTACTTTTTAGGTTCTCTTTAAAACCAGAAATCTTTTCCTGCCTTCTATAAGATGGACTAACTTATCTTTATTACTTTTTATTTGCTAGATATTTAGATATTATATAATCAATATTTATTACTTAAGTGATTAGGTTGAAATTGTTAACATATATACTTGATTAAACAGGGATTAAAATTAATTAATAATTCTATTATGATGACTCATAATGTTTCTTTAATCTAAGGATTCATATCTTTCATAAATTGTAGAAAGCTCTCAGCCATTACCTCAACAAATATAACTTCTCCGTTTTTCTTTCCATCACCTCCTTCTGGACTGGTGCCCTCATTCTAACCTTAGTGTCTCTTAATTTCTCCTACTTATTTTCTAAACCTTTATCTCTCAGTGCTATATTCTGAGTAATGTTCTCTACATTAACTCTTTGTTCACTAGTTATTTAGTTGTACCTTATTTTCTATTTAGTCTATCTATTGACTTTTATTTCTAGAAATTCTATGTCACTCTTTCAAATGTGTCAATTTTATAGTGTCTTATTTTCTCTTATGATTTAAGTTCCAAATTTTATGCTTTATTCAAACCTATTTTATATGCTCTACCAGAGAATTCAAGGAGGTAAAATTCTTGGGATTCCAATCCTGCCATCGTTGTGTCTGCTGACTTATTATGAATTGTTGAGTAGCCTGTGTTAAGGGCATGCCTCCCCAGGAAAGTTTTGCATTTACTTCTTTCACACACTCCAAGAGGACCATCCTGCTGGGTCCAATTTTTACATAAACCTCTTTCTTCTTCCTTCTTTCTTATAAGATTTCCAGATTTTGTAAGACCTTATTATTTTGAAACCCGAGCTTGTGTGAAACACAAATTTGGAGTCTGGATTCTTGGAAAATTCTCTTTTATTGCAGCTGGTACTTTTAACTTCCTCGTCTTCTTTCTACACTAGTGGGTAGATTTTTTAAAAAGAATATCCTTTCTCTGAGGGTTTCTCTGAAGTTCAGTACTTCTGAGGGTCCTATATTTATTCAGAGGTCTCTATTTCAACCCGTCCCCCTTTTTTGGAAACAAAGCTTCAATTTCTATCCCCATGAGGATGTTAAACTCTGAGCCTCTGGACTGCGGAGACCAAGAATACTTCAGGGCAGCCACAGAAGTGTTGCCTCACATACTTCACTTTGCTACCAGGGTGCTCTCTGTTCTTCGTCGTATGCTCAGCTATGCATTTAGAGTTACTTATATATTGACCATGTATAATATGTATTTAATAGGTATTGGCAGGAGGAGAACTTTCTGCTTCTCTTTGTCCCCTATTTGTCATATCTCTTTAAGACAGCTATCATCTCTTTATGGCTGAAACACAAGGCCATCTCCCTAGCCATAGATGCCAAGTTCAGGGCAAAGAGCAAGAGCAAAGAGCAAACCTCTGTATATGTGTTTGTGTTGCTTGTGTGAATGTGTTAAGTATGCAAAACAAGGACTCTGGTAAAACTTTCCTCAAGAGCTATTTCTTGAAAGAAGAAGAATTTACTACAGAGGCAGAGGATGCGTGTTCTAGGCAGAGGGCATGGCATGCGCAAATGCTCAAAGGTTTAAGAGAATGCAGATTATTTGGAGACCTGTGAGTAGATCCATAAAACAAGAACAGAAGCTTAACATGGGAATATGGCCAAAGTCAAGGACTGGATCATGGAAATCCATATTAATTCCATGCTAAGAAGCTTATATTTTATCCTTAAGACAATTGAAAGCCCTTGAATGATTTCAAGCAGAAGAGTAGCATGATTAGATTTCCTCTGCTTCTATAGATCACGAAGAGCCCATGCAGGGAGACAAGAGACCTTTGCACTAATCCACATGTCTGATTCTCCAGGTTGTAAGGGTCATTTGGGAGCAGATGATGTCAGGGTGGGTTGAGGGTGCAGAGAAAAATTTCCTGACACCAAAGACATAAGAACCAAAGGAAGATTCAGGTGGGAAGCTGGACAGAGTGTCTGATGTTCAAGAGAGTCAAAAAAAGGACTCACATACAAACTGGATCAGAGGCCAGTGTTCAAGCCTGGTTATCAAGCCAAGAAACCTAGATTGGGAAGATGCAAACTAATCTAAATTAATGGAGACAACAGGGACAAAAGTTTGGTGCTGTCAGTTATGGGGCCTTGTGGTCAGTAGTGGTAAAGCTTTTCAATACGTCTATTTTCACTGGTTCACATAACAGGTATACATGCCCAGTGTTTACTGTTATTGCCTTTCTGATGGGGTCTACTTGATCCATCAGCATTACTAAAAATTCATTTTTGAATACAATCAATAATAAAAAGATGAACAAAAATAATGATGTGTAAATAATGCATCACACTGCTTTGACTAGAGAAAAATAATTCTTTAATATAGCTATAACTGTGTCTTCATGCATACAGACATAGACCTATCATATGGGCCAGCGTTCTTGCCAGAAGAGGCAATCTGGGCTGTTTTGATTCCCCATTTTCTTTTTAAGAGGAATCTGGCAAACCTTTGGATGCCCGGCAGGTGTTTATCACTCTATTCCTACCCCAAAGGGAAAGAAACAGCATGATGATGTGGCATTCCAAATTTAAAACAAAACTCACTTTGTCCCAGCTGATGAGCTCTGGCTGGTGATGTTCCAGGGAAATGACTGCTGTTATCGAGCTTTCATGTTCTTTTGGGAAATGCAGGCTGTGTCTTCCCCATCTTGGCAGCAGCACCCCTCTAGCCCTAATTAAATATCCACAGTTGTGCACGTCTGATGGCCCTGAAATTTAAATAAAGGGGAAATAATAATTTTATACTGTAAAATCAATATGTGAGACACTTTCCCTTTTTCTATCAGTTTGAACCATGGTGATTCCTACTATGCTCAATTATTCTATACAATAGTCCTCTCTCACCCACAGTTCTGCTTTCCGTGGTTTCAGTTACCTGCCAACCACTGTGGTCCAAAAATAGGTGTGTACAGTACACGATATTGTGAAACAGAAAACACATTCACATAACTTTAATGATAATATTTGTTTTATTGTATTATTAGTTATTATTGTTAATCTCTTACTGTGCCTAATTTATAAATTAAACTTTAGTTTAGCTAGTTATGTGTAGGAAAAAAATAGTATACATAGGGTTTGATAGTATCTGTGGTTTCAGGCATCCACTGGGGGAAGGGAGTCTTAGAATGTATCCCTTGTGGATAAGGGGGGACCACTGTACCACAATTTTAATGTGAATAGTTATATTGAAGTATATATTGCACATGTTACAAACATTTAACAAATTCTTGATGGTTAAGATGAGTGACTACTAAATTTTAATACAAAAATAAAGAGAGGAGTCAAAAGAGGAGGCAAGGACATAACGAATATACAACTACTATCCCAAGTAACTTGCAATCTGTTATACAACGTCCCCAATAACTACAATATAAGACTCTGCGTGTACATGCCAAAATAGGAGCATGGACAATGGACAAATGGGCACAGAATTCAATGGTGACACAGTAAATTTGGGTGCAGAAACAAAATTCACATGAAAATGTGATCAGGCAATTGGGAAACTGGAACAGAGCTCAAATGAGAGGCTGGTGTTGAAGGTCAGACATGGAAGATGCCCATCTAGAGGGGATATTTTAAAGCTTTGGGAGGAAATGTGAGTGTCAAGTGGAAACATGTGAGAGAGGAAAAGAGGACCAAGAAGTGAACCTTCTGGAGAGAGCCTCCTGCAGGGGACAGGAAGAGGAACTGAATTGGGAAGAAGGTTTGGGAATGGTGAGAAGGGGAAGAGGCATGAGTTTATGCGCCACCATTAAAGGCAAAGGAAACGAGGATGTCAAGCCATAGGAAAGACCTGCGTGCAAAATGCTGTGAAGTTTAATAAGTTAGTCATAAAGAGGCTGGTTTTAATCTGCAAGAGAATGGCTTCAGGAAATAGGAAAAGAAAAGGAAAATTAGAGTGGGCTTCAAAGCTCTGCACAATGAAGCAAGAAAAAAAGAAAGAAAAAAGGAAAATTAGGGTGGGCTGAGAAGTGAATGGGAACTTAAAGAGCAGAAGCAGCCAGTAAAAAACAATACAATATAAAACAAAGGTTTGAGAAGTTTGGTGATAAGAAAGAGGGAAATGGAAAAATAGCCTAAAGGGGCAGGGGATTTGAGAGCAAGGCTTTTTAGTTTGTTTTTATTGGTTTGGTTTTATTTTTAACTTAGAGAAGATAATTATGATTTGCCACTGAAGAGTCAAAGGGGAGATTAAAATTTGAGAGGGAAAGGGAAAACAAAACAGGGTCCCTGAGGGAGGGCAGCTCAAATACTCAGATAATAATAAAGGCTCCTGTTTTATTTAGTGCTTACTGTATGTCAGGTGGAGCACTAGGAACTTACATCCATTAAACAATGTAATCATTATAATAACACTTTTAGATATTGTTAAACTCATTTTATGATTTAGGACACTGAGACTCAAAATGGTAAAGAGTTTGCCAAGATCACACAGTCAGTTAAGCGGTATGGCTAAGAATTAAATTTAGATCTAATTTGATTTCTAAGTTAATTCTCTCGCACTAGGTTGATCCTGACATGGGAGAGTGTTCAATAGAACTGCAAAATATACGTTTTATTTCCCACCTTCTGTCTAACTAGAGAACACTGCAGCAAGTGATATTCTCGTGCTGAGATCAGAGTGTGCAGTGGGCACTGCTGTGGTTCACCAACATCCCGTTCTCCTTCTTTTCTAGGCACATGGAAGAGTGAACCTCTCCACTCCTCATTGTTCAGGGTTACATGAACAGTTCAAGCTGATGGCATGTGAGCAAAAGTAGCGCTGCTTCTGGACTGAGGCAATGAAAAGCGTGATTCCGCAATTTCTCTCTTCCTCCACTGCGCCAGTTGTGGAGGAAGCCTTGAATTGAGATGGCAGGGCCAAAAGACTGAGGCAGACTGGATTGCGGAGTCACTGTATGGAGGAAAACAGCTCGGAAGAGTGAGCCAGCATGTGCAGTGGACTTTGTGTTGTTACAGCAAGTGTTACAGCAGGTGGTTCTGAGGACAAACCGAGCCGCGCACGGAGAGTTGGACAATCAAAATTTATGTGCCGGCGGGCTCAGAGGGGTCTCACCACCAAGTTCTGAGCCCCGTCTACATGATTTTCCCACTTTTATTAAGTTGGAGTGGTCCGAGGGGTGGGGTATCAGGTGGCTAATGGCCGCCAGGTAATAGCGTAGTTGATGTGTCAGGTAATAGGTTAGTATTATGTTGATGCACCAGGTAATAGGGTAGTTGATCCATCAGGTAATAGGTTCAGCATTATGCTGATGCGTCAGGTAATAGATTAGTTTTGATGGGCCAGGTAATAGGTTAGTATTATGCTGATTCGGGTCTTCCATGAGGGGTGGAGGTCTCAGGTGGCTGATGTGCCAAGTAATAGATGGGGGTTTCCCTTATCAGTGTGAGCAAGAAATATTCTTTTTATTATGCTATGTCACTAATATTTAGGGATTTTTTGCTACCACATTATAAACCAAGCCTGTGCCTCAGCAGAACCAAGGAGGAACATCCTATCTGTATCTGGGGCATTCAGAAAAAGATTCTTGGAAGAGGTGACAACTCAGTTATTCCTAAGAATGAACAGGAGTTATATAAGCAACAAAGAAGAGAACAAATAGAAAAAGAAGAAACAGTGGAGTTCATACCATTTATGAATGTTTAGAGGAAAAAGGTGGCATGGTCAAGGAAAAGCACGGCAGGCCAATCAGTGTCAATAGACGCTGTCTTTATCATAACACAAATGTGTATACACACGTAAGTTTTTGTTCTCTGTCTTCTAGTCTGTTTCCTGGATACATGTGTCCAAACTTGTTTAAATAACACACTTCTTACATTATTATAGCTTTATGATATATTTAATACATTTAATATCTGTTTTGAGACATTCTCTCTTATCATTCCACTTACTCTTTACTTTATTTTCTTTTTTATTCTTCCAGAGAAACTTTAGGAGCTAAAATTAGTAAGCTGATAAAAGCTTTATACTTGTGTTAGTTTTGTATTCCTGCTACAATTTATTACCATAACATTAAAGGTTTGATATAACATGAATTTATTATCTTCCTGTCTGAAAGTCAGAAGTCTGGAATCAGATTTTCTGAGTTAAAATGAAGGTGTCAACAAGCCCAAGTTCCTTCCGGAGGCTGTAGAGGAGAATCTATTTTTCACCTTTTCTATCTTCTAGAGGCCACCTACATTCCTTGGCTTATAGCCCCTTCTTCTGTCTTCAAAATACAGCATTCCACCTCTGCTTCTGTCTTATCTCTGATCCTCCTGCCTCCCTCTTTTAAGGACTCCTGTGATTACATCAAACCCACCCAGATAATCCAGGAAATTCTACCCTTCTCAAAATTCTGCCCCCATGACCCAGACACATTTCACCAGGCTCCACGTCCAACATTGGGGATCAAATTTCAATGTGAAATGTGGAGGGAAAAACATCCAACCTATAATAGAAAATGAAAGCTAGTCCACAGTGAAGGAAAGTAGATCAGTGGTTGCTGGACAATGAGGTGGTGGGAAGAGTCCTAATGAAAGGTTGCAAAGAAGCATAAAGAATCTTTTCTGTGTGATGAATATGTTCATTATCTCAATTGTGGTGATGATGTCACTGGTCTATTCACATGTCAAAACTTAGCAAATTGTGTGCTTTAAATGTGTGTGGTCATTTTTACTTCAATCAAGTTATTTTTAACTAGTCAATTTACCCAAAATGAGACCAGAAATGAATAAACCCAGAAGGGATAAGCGGACAACAATTAACAAGTAGAAGATTTAAATCATCCATACCAATAATGACACAAATGTAAATAGACCAGATACGTCAATGAAAAGGCAGAGATTGTCAAGCTAGATAAAAAAGGAAGCACTACTATATACTCCCTACAAGAAACCAACTTTAAATATTCAGAGAGAGATAGATGGAAAGAGGAGGGAAAAGAATATATTATGAAAACAGTAAGAATAAGAAAGTGGCATGACTACATTAATATCAGACAAAGTAGACAAAACAGCTTTATTCATAATAGACAAAATATGTCCCTTAATAGTAGAATTAAAAAATTATTGCATATTCATTCCAAGGAATACTTATAATAATAAAAAAAGACAAAACTACTACAATACAATGCATAATGACATATTATATGAACATGAACAAACAACAACATGTATTTCTACTAGCAATAACATAGATAAATGTCACAGATATAAGTATATGGATTGCATAATTCTATTTTTGCCTTAAGAAGAGTCAAAAGTAATCTATGGTGATATAAGACAAAATAATGGTTATCTGGCCAGGGTCGGTGGTTCACGCCTGTAATCCTAGCACTCTGGGAGGCTGAGACAGGTGGATCATTTGAGCTCAGGAGTTCAAGACCAGCCTAAGCAAGAGTGAGACCCCATCTCTACTAAAAATAGAAAAAAAATTAGCTGGACAACTAAAAATATATAGAGAAAAAATTAGCCTGGCATGGTGGCACATGCCTGTAGTCCCAGCTACTCAGGAGGCTGAGGCAGAAGGATCGCTTGAGCCCAGGAGTTTGAGGTTGCTGTGAGCTAGGCTGACACCACAGCACTCTAGCCCAGGCAACAGAGCAAGACTGTCTCAAAAAAAAAAAAAAAAAAAAAAAAAAAGGTTATCTCAGGGTATCAGTGGGAAGGGGCACAAAGGAATCTCCTAGGGAGCTGGACATATTCTATATCCTAATCTGATGGTTGGTTAGCTGGGTGTATATATTTATATTAAAATTCATCAAATTGAACACTTAAAATGTGTACATTTAGCTGGGTATATGTTATAACTTCAACACAAATTTTTAAAGCAATAAAATCAAAAAAATAACTCAATAATTTATAACATTTTGAGTAAATTAGATACGAATCATTACCAAAAACCTTGATCGACAGAAGAGAGTTGGTGTTGAGAACTGGTAGGAATAGCAGTTGAGGGATAGGGAATTAATGGCCCCTGACTTACTGTTTTTCTTAATCTGTTAACAGTTAAAGTATTCTTCCAATTTATTTTAAAAATAAATTAAATGAATGACAGCTATTATATGAACCCAATTTCTCTATTATTCCTAAAATGCTTTAAATCAGGTCAGGGCAGCCTGGGACAAAAAGCCATGTACATCAGGACTGTCTTAGTCTTCCTGGGCTGCCCTAACAGAATACTGTAACTGAGCAGCTTAAACAACAGAGACTTATTTCTCACAATTAGGAAGGCTGAGAAGCCCCTGATCAACATGCTGGACAATTCAGTTTCTGATGAGGACTCTCTTTCCAGCTTGCAGATGGCTGCTTTCTTGCTGTGTCCTCACATGGTAGGGGCGGGAAAGAGAGGGAGAGAGATATTAAGGCCCCACCTTTATGACCACATTAAACTTCAATTACCTCCTAAAGATTCTGTCTCCAGATACAGTTACATTGCCGGTTAGGAATTCAACATTCGAATTTTGAGGGGGCACAATTTAGTCCACAGAAAGGACAAAGGAAAGATCTTTACGGAGTTACTAACAGAGCAGCTAATTTCAAAAGAATGTGAGATAGCTAAATAGTGATTTTTGAATACTTGTAAAATACCTTTGTTTTATGCCATTTCATAACACTGAATTAAATGTCTTATAAAATGACAAAAAATTGAACTCACCCATTTAATGACATCTAGATAAGCTGGAACATCTGGATTTGATGTTTAAAATAAATTTAAAACCAGAAAATGTTTTATTTTTTATTATAATCCTGTTTCATTTATTTCACTGGGGAAAGAGCTTAGGCAACAACATCTGTTTCCATGAGCATTGGGAGAAGAGTGCATATATACAAAACATAAAATCATAAACAGACAAGTCAGGGAACAAAGACTCTTCTAGCTTAAAAATGAAATGACATGCAGCAGTAAAAACTGGAGGGATCTCTGAGCAAAAAAAAAAAATGTTTCCAGAAGAATCATAGCAGGCAAGGAAAGAGTCTACAAAGAATGATAATGTTTATGGATTTTCTTAAAATCTTTTATTCTTACATGGTAGCAAATAGTCAAGATTTAGGGGACAGTCATTATTGGCCTTGAAAGCTCTCTGGAGTACAAAGTCAAATGGTTGTCTTAAATTCCATCATAAAGGGATATATATAGTTGAAATAGCAAATTCTTATATATTACAGTGTCATAACTACTAGCTACAGAAGAGAATCTGGTGTGAGGATCTCATTTCAAAGTTGTGCTAAAGTAAAAGAAGCCTGGAGTTCCATGGTTAATTAAGTAGCTCATCAATGAAATCAAGGGTCAAACCCTTTCTGTCTCTCTAGTGTGTATCTTCAGCTCATCTTCTTGGTTCTTTTGCTTGTCCTTACATTTCAAAATGGTCCCAAATGTGGAGAGACACATTTAGCTTGAAAAAAAGGAATATTTCCTACTATGTATCATTTTGTGTTGTTAAAGAAGATAACCTTTCCTGGACACTTCTCAGCAGATCCCCCCTTAGTTCTCTAGGGGGTGACTGCAATTAGGTCCGCATGCCTTTTTCAAGAGGAGAATGGGCAGGAAGGGGAAGTATCTGACATTGTCAGCCTACCTAATAGGAGGAAAGCTCTGTTCTCAAGGAGCAGAATTGAAGAAAGAAAATAACTGTTGGGTATGTGACCAGTTATGACTACTACACCCTCACTGTAAAATTTGAGGAAAGGGGTAAGTGAGACAAATAAAGAAAATATAGTGGAATTAATAGGCACAGGTATGATATCTTGCAGAATTTGTTAGAATCCTGGCTCTGCATCACATGTAAGCTTAGGCTGGTCATTCTGATCCTTAGTTTTCTCTTACATAAAAAGAATGCATAAGTTTAAAAATTGCTGTGAGTTAGAGACAAAATATATACAAGCCTTGTATTTATAGAACACACTCAGTAAATGATACCCATTATTACATTAAAACAGCTCTAGTTGCACATGACTATTACTAATAGAATTTTACACTTAAATGTTTTCTTATTCTTTATAGGTTCATCTTCACATTCTTTTCTTTCCTAATTTCTAGGGTTAATGTTTTTATAGACCAATATGTATTAAAAATTAAATTGTTTATGGTATAAAAAATGTAAAGTGGTAAATAGCTTTATCAAAGAATGGCAAAATATTAGTGCTAGATATTCAAAACCTAATTTTACTAGCAGAAGATATAATACATAGGTCTTCTCTTAGTAATAAAGGAATAGAGTCCAGTGAGGTAAAGTGAATTACCTATGGCTAGTAGCTGGATACTGCAGTTTAAGGAGAAAAACGACTTCAAACAAAATGTTGATTTAACATGTGAAATGTTATTAGTAAACTTCTAATGCACACGTGTGTCATTAATTCAAAAGGCCTCCTTTTTATTCCTAGAAATCACATCAGAGAAGGAAATAAAAGGCATCCAAATAGGAGTGGAAGAAGTGAAATTGTTGCTGTTGCTGACTACATGATCTTATATATAGAAAACTCTAAAGATATCAAGAAAAAAACTGTTAGAACTAACAAATACAGGAAAGTTTCAGGATACAAAATTAACACACACACACACACACACACACACACACACACACAATTCAGTGGCATTTCTATATGCTAACAATGAACTATTCAAAAAAGAAATCAAGAGAACAATCCCATTTACAATAGTTACAAAAAAAAAAATTAAAATAAAATACTCAGGAATAAATTTAACCAAAGAGGAGCAAGATCTGTACACAGAAAAACTATAAAACATTAATGAAAAAAATTGAAGAAGACCCAAATAAATGGAAATATATCCTGTGTTTATGGATTAGAATTAATATTGTTAAAATGTCCATATTATCCAAACTGATCTACAAATTCAATGCAATCCCTGTCAAAATTCCCATGTCATTTTTCACAGAAATAGAAAAAAATGATCCTAAAATTCATATGAAATTACAAAAAACTCTGAATAGCCAAGGCATTTATAAGCAAAAAGAACAAAGCTGGAAGCATCACACTACCTGATTTCAATAATACTATAAAGTGATACTAACTAAAACTGCACAGTACTGGCATAAAAATAGACTCATTGACCAATGGAACAGAATAGAGAGCCCAGTAATGAATCCATGCATGTATGGTCCATTCATTTTCAATAAAGGTGCTAAGTATACACATTGGGAAAAGGACAGTCTCTTTGATAAATGTTGTGGAGAAAATTGAACATTTATATGAGAAGAATGAAACTGGACCCTTATCTCACACCATATTCAAAAGTCAACCCAAAATGGATCAAAGACTTAAACATAAGACCTGAAACTATTAGACTACTAGAAGAAAACATAGGGGAAAACTACATGACATTGGTCTGGGCAACAGTTTTATAGATCTGATTCCCAAAGTACAGGCAACAAAAGCAAAAAGGGCCAAATGTGATTATAGCAAAATAAAAAACTTCAGCACAATGAATGAAACAACAGAGTAAAGAGACAACCTAGAGATTGGGAGAAATTGTTTGCAAGCCATATATATGATAAGGAGTTAATATGCAGAATATATAAGAAACTCAAACAGCCCTTTAGAAAAAAACAAATAATTCAATTTAAATATGGGCAAGGAAAAAATAAATAAATAAATATGGGCAAGGGACATGAGTAGACATCTCTCTAAAGAAGTCATACAAATAGCCAACAAATATATTAAAAATGCTCAACATCACTAATCATTAGGGAAATGCAAATTAAAACTGCAGTGAGATATCACCTCACACCTGTCAAAATGGCTATTTTCAAAGAGACAAAAACTTGCACGTGTTGGTGAGGATGTGCAGAAAAGGAAGCACTGATACACTGTTAGTGGGAATGTAAATTAGAATAGCCTTTATGGAAAACCATATGAAGATTCCTCAAAAAACTAAAGATAGAATTACCATGTAATACGACAATCCTGGTCTACTTAGTGCCATATCATGCCATGCTGGGAGTGACTTCCTTGCCTTTTTCTTTCTGCTGAGGCTGTGCCAGGACCCAAGGCATGGACAGGCTGAGGATGGAGCAGACAGGTGTAGTGAGTGGACTGGCAGCCCCCGGGGGGAAACAAATAGTGCACTTCCTGTTTGTTTCCCAGACACTGAATATTTTTCCTTATTAACAAGGTGGACCCCCAACTCCTCTAAGATGATTGTGTTTCTGCACATTTTGTAACTCTCAGGGGCATTAATGAGAGAGAAAAAACAAAAGATTGAGATGCTGAGTGAACAGAACCACAGGGGACATTGCTCCCTGCAGCCTGGCTCTGATCCAGACATTAAGTGGTCACTCGTTGGGGCCGTTGGCTACAGGTTGTGTGCTAGAGTAAATTTTGAAATGCGTTGAGTAACTTTTTGTTAATAAAGGCAAAGAAGCAAACAAATCAAAATTTTCACATTGGATTACAAAAGGCAGTTAAAGCAAAATGATTCAAAACAGTTCAAAATACCAGGGTGATCAAAAGTATACCAGGTGAATGCTCTCAAAGGGAAAGCAGATGTATGAATCTTAACATCAGTAAGATTGAAAGCTGGCCAACAATATTAAATAACACAATTAAGGGCAGTTTATAACGCTATTGGGTGCACTGTACACTAAGTACAGTATGAATACTTAAGAACCAAATGATATAACAGCAATCTAAAAGAAACAGAAAATATCAGCAGAAATAGAACACGCTAGAGGTAGACAGTTATAATGCACTATACTCGGACTCTGACGGATGCAAGGGGACTTATACAAAAAGTCAGTAGCAGCATGGAAATGCCAAAGAACCTGATAATAATGTTGCTCTAATAGTAATCTAATTCTACCATTCCTTTTTCATAGGTTAGTCAAATATCCCTGTGAAAAAGAAACTTTTCATCAACTATACAGTCAGCCTAAGATATTTTTTGTAAAGAAAGACAGGATGCATAGCTGACATTGTTGCTTTCTCTAATTTACCAGTTTTCAAAATCATGGTTGTTCACTGAGCATCTTTCAGTGGTGGTGGTGGCCCTATGGTTGTGTTTTTGTATCATCATGGTTTTATATATACTCGATGTGGTGCAATCCATTACAGATTTTATTCATATTAATGTTTAAATTGTCCCATCTTTGTCCACTAGGAGCATTTTAAAGGTGATTCCTGAGTCCTTTTGATCTCACAACAGTAATCTTTAATAGCTCCTTCAATTGCTGATATATAGGATGTCTCAGGCTCATTTTATTCACTTCTTGCCCTAGGTCAGAAATCAGTCATTTCTCCAAGAAGAACTGGTTCCTTTGGAAAAAGTATTTAGAAATAATAAGTTGCGTTTTAGTAGTGCTCACTGTTTCTAGTCCTTTTCAGTAGTTAAAATAATATATATATTTTTAAAATAAATCATGAGTTCATAATGGCATTTCCAATTCAAATTTACAAGTAGAGGAATTTTACTTAACCTTTTCAATTGCATATTTTTATATGCTCTTTCCCACAACTAAAATCTCATTTTTCAACATCAACATAATTACTCATTTAATATGCAACAGTCTCAAAAAAAAGTGAAAAACAATACCAACACTGCACCAAATACATGATTACTGAAACAGTTTATAATTTGGGGGGGGTCTTTTGTCTTTAGGGTGTGTCCACTAGTCATATATAGTCAAATTGATGCGTTTTAAAGCTCTTTGAAATAATTGCTTTTCTGCATGGTCATGCCACCAACTTGATATACTGTTGTGTTCCTTTGTTTCATTTTGCTTTCAGTTTTTAGAGATGGTTTTTTAAAATGTTTACTGTTTTATAATTATGTAACATATTTACATGATTTTAAAGTTAATTCTACAAAACAAGCATATATATTTTTAATATTTTTTATATGTTTATATGTCATAATTTTTAATACATTTCTGGAGGCTTAGCCTTGGTCTTGGTTCTCCAGGATTCCCCATGGTTCTGAGAGCTACTGAATGCCTTTTTAATAAACCCTTTTCTGCTTAGTCTGCTAGAATTGGCTTCTGTTGCTTGCAAGTAAGACCCTTGACTGACACGGAGAAATGGCTACTGGGTGGGCAACCAACTCCATTTGTAGATTGATCTATGCCTCCCTGGGACTAGCTTTGCATGAACAAAATCTCAGTAAGTGAGAGATTTGAAAGTTATAGTTTCTAGTGCACCTTTCCCACCCTCCTACCTTGTCCTACATTCATGTAACTAAGGAAGACCACACAACAGATTTTAAATAGATTTTGTGATTTGCCACAAAATAGATTTTTAAAAATGTTTCAGGACAACATTTGATCTCCACCTCTAGACATGGGAGAGGCTGGAATTAATTTTAGGTATCTGTCTCAGTTGGCACCTCGTATAATTTCTGCCTTCCTTATGTACAGTTTTATAAACATTTCAAGACGTTCATTATAATCCCTGAGGCCTACTCATGGTTCTGGTCCAAAAGTAGATCGAGAAGTTTCTGTTCATTAAGAGCCTCCACTTACAGTGTTGTGGCCACCAATGTGCTTTCAGAGAGTATTTTCCTTTATTAAATAATGAAACACACAGTTCTACAGTGTGCTTCCTCCTGGCAAGTGCCGGCGACCTCTGATTTAAGGGAATATCAATTTCTCTCTTCACGTCCAATGTAAATCTGAATTGAAATTGTCGTTACAGAGAAGTTGTGAGAGAGCCCACTTTCTCCCATTTGTACTTGGGAACACATGGTGCCCTGAAAAAAGTGGGAGGTTTAATCTGGCAGTGAAATATAGAAGTGGAGTACTAAAACAGCATCACTTGCTCTATTTCCACGCTTACAGTCGTTCCACAAATTTCTAGACATTTCTGATGATAGTGTATTTTCTACTTGTTCTTTGGCAGCAGAAACACCTTTTAGCCACCATTCAAGTTAATCTAGCACTTTCCACACAACTTTAGTTCTTATAGAAGATGGCAATGCCTTAGGCTGTAATTCCCAATGTTCTATGGAACATTTTCCTAGGGGCATTCATAGGTTCGCACACAAAACATTCCTCATTCAAATGAATTCTGTAGACTCTTCAGAGAGTTTGTGCCATATGGGAATTCATACAGCCCATGAGCATGACAGAACATTTCGGTCACAATACTATTATACTTCCCAGGTATGTACCCTAACATTCTTCTTTCTAGTGTTCCCCTAGAACTGTGGTCCCCAAGTCCCGGGCCACAGACTAATACTGGTCCATGGCCTGTTAAGAACCTGGCCGCTCAACAGGAAGCAAGCCAGTGAAGCTTCTGTATTTACAGCCACTCCCCATCGCTGGCATCACCACCTGAGGTCCGATTCCTGTCACATCAGCAGGGACATTAGATTCTCATAGGAGGGAGAACCCTACCATAAACTGCGCATGCGAGGGATCTAGATTGAGCATTCCTTAAGAGAATCTAATGCCTGATGCTCTGAGGTGGAGCTGAGACAGTGATCGTAGCGCTGGGGAGTGGCTGCAAATATAGATTATCATTAGTAGAAAGATTTGTATAATTATTTCATTACATCTTACAATGTAATAATAATAGAAATAAAGTGCATATTAAATGTAACGTGCTTGAATCATCCTGAAACCATCCTCTCCTCCCCCGGTCCGTGGAAAAATTGTCTTCCATGAAACTGGTCCCTGATGCCAAAAAAGGTTGGGGACTGCTGCCCTAGAACATCTCTCAGAAGTAAAAATACCATACCTTTTTAGGTATGAGCCAGGCACCATTCTGCAGCTTTGTTCTGCACAGTTCTACGGCATTATCTCAGCTAATTACTACAGCAACCCTACAAAATCTGTGTAGGGTTTTTACAGGTAAAAAAGAAAAACACGGCACAGAAATAGTAAGTACTTTGCTCGACATTGCATAGCTAGTGATGAGCTATGTGTAATAAAATGTATGATGTGATGAGTAATGTGTACAAGAGGCCAAGAATCAAATCCAGACATTATGACTTCAGAGCCCCTTTTAACTACTCTGCTTGGTGCCTTCCTAATGGAAAATGCTGCCAGAGAGGTATCTCAATCATTTATATGCTTTTATGACACATCTTATGAGGTTAGTGGGACTACAAATTGCCTTTTGTATAGAAGTTTTATTTGTCTTCGTCAAAAGCATGAAATACTTTCCTCTAAATCAAATCATCCAATAAAAATAAATTATATAGCCCAGTTAAAATATATGTTCAACTTACTAGGAACAAATTTAATCGTCTTACTTATATAGGAAAAGAACCATTATTTGAAATTTATCTTTGTTTCTGTGTGTGCAAACTGATTAAAATTTTGTTAGTCATTTATCTAATGAGAATTTAATGGTTACCTCTCTTTTTATCTAAGATCATAAACAAGAAAAGCAAAGTCAAGTTGCAGACACATAAATTCATGAGACTATTAGAGAACAAAGCAACCTACAAGTAGCAGCAGATGAATTTTTAAATTTTTTATTGTACAGTTAATGGTGTGTGGGTGTGGGTGGGAATGTGTGTGTGTGTGTGTGTTTGTGTGAGTGTAACATAGATAGGAGACACTGCTCGCCCCAACTGTTGTGTCTTTAGGGAAATTACTAAGCTTCATTGAGCCTCATGTTTTTCAAAAGGATTAAATGGAATTATATACATATACTGTCTAGCACACAGTCCGTATTTTCCAGAGTGGAAAGAGCCCAGACTTTGGTAATAACTCAGTTCAAAATCTAGTTGTGTACTTAATAGTTAGGTGATTTTGTTCAATTTATGAAATCTTGCTGAGCCAAAGTTTCTTAACCTGAAAAAAAATGAAAACACATCTCATCTTGTGAGGATGTTGTTAAGATTAAGTGAGGTCAAAAATAAATAAATAAATAATTAATTAATTAAAAAAAGATTAAGTGAGGTCATACATGCAGAATACACAGTGTCTGGCACTTTAAACATCAGTTCCACTTCTCTCTTTCCCGCTGTCTTGTACTCTCTCCTCTCTTAGGAAAACAGTGGACATGGAGGTAGAGTTTGGGGGTGGAGGTGCCTTCTGCTTAGGAGAAGCCTTTGTCTGAAGGACTCAGCAAAGCCTGGTGGGTCCAGAGATGAAGAAATAGGGAGCAGGGTCCTCAGATTCGAAGTTTTAAGGGAAAGCAGAAAAGAAGGGCTTAAAATCCCTTTGCACTTATCCAACCAGTGTCATGAGGACAGCAAAGTAGTTATGGATTCTGATGGAGACATAACCGGCAAGCACTTGCCTCCCTGAGTCATGTCCCTTTCACAGCTGGGATCTATGAAGCAAAGATGAAGGTCTTGGGGTTGTAGGGAAGGAGTAACTTGGAGAGGAGGCTGCTGCTCTTCACCTCTGTGATAAGAGGCTACACTAAGACTAGTGGACAGATCCCTCTGCACCATGGGGATGCACGGCAGAATCCCTGAGATCCCCCAGGCAGTGAAGGCACCGAGCTAGTGCCACAGCTGACAAACTGCTGTCGACCCCAGGACTTGCTCCCATCACCTGGCAGTGCCTGACTCCAGCTAGCAAAGGATGCTGGCTCCACTACCAGAGCCAACTGCACCTCCTAAGCCAGAGGCACAACATCCATGACTGCATTTCCTCAGATCTTACTCCTCACAGAGCATCTCCAGTGTCCTTATTATGCCTCACTCTTCCTGATTTGAGCAGAGAGAAAGCTCTTTGGGCAGGGTAGCTCTAAACATTATTCTATAAGTCATTGCTGGAAGCTCAATCTGGATCCTGCTCTTCCCAGATCTTTTCCTGGCCAGCCCCTTCTTGTTATTCAGAGAGGCCCTCCCTGCAAATCTGGAAAAAATATAACCCCCATTTGCAGATCATTGCCTATCATGCTACCTATTTGATTTCCCTTCTAGCACATATTACTATTCAAAATATCTTATTTGTATACTTATTTATGAGCATTTTTTCCCTCACCTGAAAGCAAGCTCTAGCACAACAAGAACTCTGCCTGTATAATTTAGAGGTTGGCAACCTATTGCCAATGGGTCAAATATGGCCTACTGCCTGTTTTTGTAAATAAAGTTTTATTGGAACACTTCCATACCCATTTAGTGACATATTGTCTATGAGGGCATTTGTACTACAAAAGCAGAGTTGAGTAGTTGAGACAGACATTCTCTTGCCCACAAAGCCTAAAATATTATTATTATATGTTCCTTTATAGAAAATTTTTGCCAACTTATGGTCTAATTCATTGCTCTAGCAGTAGAATAGTACTTGGTACATTGTAAGCACTAAATAATATTTGATGTATAAATAAACACTAGACAGAAAAGTGAGGCCATCTGCTTCAGGGAAATATTTCCCTCTTGATAAGCTTTACATACTGTTGCATTGAAAAGTTATATTAATATGAGTAGCTGAAGAATATTAACAGATAATATTTACATTTATTTTTAAAGCTTTTCCACTGTTTTTTGTTGGTCCTGTTGGTGGTATGTTTGGTAGGAGTCAAGATTGAGTTTCCTACTATATTTTCAGAGCTACTTCAAACAAATGGATTTGATCCAGAAATATATAAGTTTTCTTACATATAATTATTTTGCTCTAAAGTTAATTGTAAAAGATAATAAATACTAATTGTTTAAAATATAGACGAGGAAACAATAACCTCCATCCCTTTTCTTAGAGACAGATGGCAACAACAGCAGTTTCCTTTTCAGTCCTTACTCCAAATGTAAGAAATTTTTCAAAGTTGTGTTCATACTAATATGAAAAACTTCCTACTTTGCTTTTTAATTTAACATAAAGAATACTTTCTTGTGTATTAGTAAGGGTTCATGGGTGGCAAGTCACAGAAACAAAGGCTAAGTAAGAAAAAAATGTATTGAAAATCTTTGGAGGGTAGCAAATAGAATCCAAGGAAGTTTAAGTAGCAGAACAGGCTCTTCAGGAGGCCAGTAGAACAGATCAGCCACAGCTGTTTCTAGCCTTGTATCACTCTGAACAACATACAAATTATGGGCCAAGAGAGTCTGACTGGCAGGAGTCTTATGGTATCTCAATGGACAGTCCACCAAGGGCAAATGCAATAGGAGAAAGGAAGTGTGCCCCAAAATACTGAGGTGATGGTACTAAAAGAAGGTGAGAAGGGAGCACAGGTAAAGACAACAGTACACTGTTTTAGTTCCTTTTGTGCTGCTATCACAGAATACCTGAGACTTGGTAATTTATAAAACTTATTCTCTCATATTTCTGGAGGCTGCAAAGTCCAAGATCAAGCTACTGGCCTTCAGCTTCGGCCTTCTTACTGTATCTTCACACTGTATAAGGGCAAGACTGTGTCCTCACATGGCAGAACAAAAGAGAGCGAACCCACTCCCACACACCCTTTTATAACAGCATTAGTTCATTCATGAGGGCAGAGCCCTCTTGACCTAAACACTTCCCAAAGGTCCTGCCTCCCAACACAGTTGCATTGGGAATTAAGTTTCCAACACATGAATTTTGGGGGACACATTCAAATCATAGTATCGGCTCTAACACATTATTATAAACTCTTCCTAAATTAGCTTAGATTGTTTGTAAAATTGGTATAAGATTCAATCATTTTAAAAGGTAGAATTTTGCTTTGCCTCTGATCCTGCAAATGTTTGATTATTCACCTCTCTGACATTTTGCCATCTCAGCCTTGCAGCTTATTCCAGGTGGTCTTTCTTTGACCCTGCTTGGTCCTGTGGATATCTTATTAAGACACTTGGGGATTTGGTGCTTATTATGAGATTGGGATCCTCAACAGTGGAGCCCTAGAATGCTGGAGGAATTCCACAGCGTTCTACAGAATGGGTTAAGTAAAATTCTGTGTTAGGGAAGAGAAAACTTTTAGAGCCGAGGTCAGCAGGAGAAGAAAATTCAGGGGATCTTGTCCTCCTCCTATTTTCTCCTTGCAGGGGCATGCTAAGCCCAAGCATTGTGCTGATAACATGTATAGCTTGGGTTTGCATTGCAGGAGAGGGACCCAATTGTTCTGTGCTCTGCCTTTTTATACGGCTTTATAGGGAAAGGATTTGCTAGCTCTATATGAGATGCTGGCTGCCCAGCACCATGGGAAACCCCTGAGAAGCTGAGCTTGGGTAGACTTCTCCTATTAGGAGAAGGGAACCCTGGTCTCAGCTAGCTTGTCATCCAGGCAACTCACAGTCACATTTTTCTCAGGTCTAAGACCCAAATGTCTGCATAACGGGAAAAAGAGCAGAGAAGTCAAAGTAAAATTTTCCCCCTCAAAACTCAAACTAACCTATAAGTAAGTACGTGGGTTTTTTTACTTGGAAAGTGGGATGTGCTGACTTGTAATATTTTTCCCTGCCACTAACTGTGAAACGTAACACAGTCTCCTGGGTGCTCACTTGTTCTTTCTCTCTCTCTTTCTCTTACCTCCCCCTGATGGTGTTCTTACCTGCAATAAAGGTAGTTGACTTCATACTTCTTAGATCTCTTCTTGCTCTTAACTCCTGTAAGTCTATATTTATAGAGTTAAATATAGATATGATTTGGCCCATCAAGAAATGCGTCCACTGGTTGAGTTTTCTTTAATTATATAATATTCAAAAATTCTTTGTAGATTTTTATATCAAATCAGTCTAGTCTCAGAATGGCTTATAAGTACCTCAATATATCTGCTGATAGGTATTTGCTAAGCTGCCTCTTGGGCATGGTAGTGTGAGAACTGGTGTACAGTTTACTCATCTTTAGTTCATAGTTGCAAAGTAGACCCTAGAGAATAGTACACCCACACCACTTAGCAATACAGTGGAAAGAGTGAGAAACTAGGAATCAGGAAATGGAGGTGGCTTTACCTCCATTTGCAAGGTAGCTGTGCAGCCTCGGGACAGTCAATCCACTTTTCTGATCCTCTGGTGTTTGTATGAGTCCTCCCTCTCTGACATCATCTCTTAGGTGTTTTCCAAGCATTCTCTTCTTCCTCTTAAAGCCTGGGAAATCCAGGGAACATCTACCTCGTATACTCCATCACTTCTTGGTCCAGATATAGGCAATCAGTCATGTGCTCACTGTGTCCATATGGGCATGAGGACAGCATGGGCTCAGGTTCTCCTCTTGCCCATGTCCTTTCCTGTGGTCCTTTTAGAACCGTGTATTTTCTACAGCAAAATTTTTGTGTATTTTTCTTATTTTTCGATCTTTCTTCATAAATACCAAGGGACAATTCTCTCTCTCTCTTTCTCTCTCTCTTTTAATAATTAAACATGAACTCTTGCTATTGTTCCTCTTTACTCATACTAATTATTTTAGTTAAAGAATTGACTTGAAGGAAGGAACCGAAAGTAAGTAATTATTCTTGATTTCCAAATATCTTTATATACTACCTTTTATAGGAAGAGAAGGCATACTAGCTGATAAAATAATCCACCTGCCATCTTCTAAACTTTTTTTCCCATTTTTAATGCATATCAATTATCTGGCTTAACAATTAACTTTGATCACAGTATTATTAAGTGCCCAATTATAAGACTGTTGGGGTTTTGTTTCTGTGCACATGGTTTTAGTTGAATAAAATTAATTTTACAAAGTATTGAGGATGCTGACAATTTGGTTTTTCACACATTATATATGACTATAGTACACTTTGAACAACAAAACAAAGTAAAACTTTGATAATTTAGAACATTCAGCACCTTTAATTCTAATTAATTTTCCTTGTGACTTCAATTGGCAAAATCAGCAACTAAACTGGGTTTGGGGATTGTTTTTAGGGTCCTAGACTTGGAATTAAACCATTGCTAAATAAATATTATTAAACACTTAACATTTGAATTCCTTTTAATGAGCACTTTTATAAACATTAAATCATTTAATCCTCACAGCTAATAAACTAAATTTTAACATGTCATCTGAATCAATGTTTGCAGGGGTTGCATTTATCTTTAGAGACAGTGCCTATCTTGGTTCAGACATTTATTAGTTTGAGTTGGGTAATTTATTCAACTCTCTGAGCCTTACTTTACTTGTCTGAAAAAATTGGGGTAAAATGAAAATACATATGTATTTGAATTTACACTTTATCCCAATCCAGGCGAGTTCTTGGCCAAGTTCTTTTCAAAGCATTAGGGACATCAAAATGAGAAAGAGCTAGGAGAGAATTATATACAGGGGATTATGCAAGTACAAGTGGGCAGAGGGTGCTCTAAACCACACAACTAATACATGTATTCAAAAATATTGAATAATAATACAAGATACCATTAATTGAGATATACTTCTTGTCAAACAGAGTAGTAGATCTTCACCACTCAGATCTCTTGACTTTCAGTCCTCAACAATTTATAACCCATAGATTCTTCCTGAACTGCTTGAAGATAGAAAAAACATTTTTTTTAAAAAAATCAACATTTCTTATTTTTTATTTAAGGGAGTATATGTTAGTTATTTATTAAAATGAAACCATAATAAAATTAAGAATGATGATGAATTTTTTTAAATATTAAATTTGAGTTTATGTGTTCTATTATTAGCAGGGCTGGAGTCTGAAGTTTCCACAGAGAGTGGGGCCCACACCTTTCCCCTCGAGGACCTGCAGTGGACCCACCGATGCTCAGTCTGGGAGTTCCCCACCCACAAGCACTCCCCAGAGATACCTACCAGCCTCCCAGCAGAACAGACAGGAGGACCGGATCCAATATCCCCAGGACTAAATTGAGTTGCCAGGGGGCACAAGGGGAGATTTGGGAGCTGCACATGTGTGGAACTGACAAGAGAGTGCAGTGTGGGTCCAAGCTGTGGTGATCTGGTGGAGCACACATTTCCCCACAGGAAAAATGTGCATTTGGACTAGGGTGGATCCTAGGGAGAAGTTTCCAGCTCCTGGCACCATTACTTGGTGTGCCTGTATTGTGTCTGTACTGTGAGTGCCTGTTTGTAGCCACACACCAGGAGACTCTTGGAGGAGGAGTACAGCAAGGGGCCAGAGCTCGCTCCCCATAGCCAGTTGGGGAATCACAGCCGGCTTCTTCTCCACGAGCAGGCTTTCCAGTTCAGTGAGGCCACTTCAGCTTCCTTCCCAGAAACTTCCCCCAGCAGCCTGGGAGCTGAACTTTGGTCCCTGCTGAGACAATTGTAGGACCTACATTTACAGAGCCTGAAGGCAGGCTCCCTGACCTAACCCTGCCCAGCCTGGCTCCTCCACCCACCTCTGCTGTGGTGGAGATCAAGCAATCCCCTGGGACCTACAGCACCCTTGCCACTGCCTGAGGCATTCAAGTGCTTCTCCTGAGGGGTAGGCTACCTATTACAGGCACAAAAGAACATCACTATGGTTAACTGTTTCCTGCAAGCACCAACCACTGACAGGGAGAAAAACCTACAGCTCATTAAAGCATCTACTGACTCAATCAAACAGGGTATGGCCAATTCTTACAAGAACCACCCACCATCTCAGAGATTAAGCTGGGGGCCCTAGTATGGATAGAGCACTGGGGCACTATGCTCAATCCACAGGCACTGTGGCCAAGTTGTGAGAGGGCTCCCTCCACCACCACAGGCCTCTGCCTAGATGGACTGGGGCCCTGCCGAGAGTCTGTGCAGAGTCATCGCACTGGATAACAGGCACAGTGGGGATCGAGTGGCAACTGTCACTGGGTTTCTGCAGCTGATGCCATCCTGTGCTCTTGGGTGCATGGTGCCAGGTTGGCACAGGACTCAGCTTTGCGACAATGGCCTTCACATGGCCCCTACTGGGCTGGGGAGGGAATGGACTAAATGGAGGATCCTCTGAGCCCTACCCTGCAACTGGAAGGCAAGAGCCCCTCCCTGACAGTGCAACAGGATCCGAGCACAAGTTAACTGAGGCACTTCAGGCTGTGACCAAGGAGGCTTTGGGCAATTGCTTCAGCGGGCCTTACATGGGTGGAGAGAACTCCAAGGTCCCAGGCCACTGGAACCAACCTCCGCCCAGGTGACCTGGCATCTGAGTGGTCCCTGAGCCTGAAGAACAGCCCATTGCATGTTTGGCCCTGACTCCACCATCCAGGTTGGATCAGCCCGCCACCCATGGCCCTGTTTCTGGCTCTGAGGCCCTGCTCAGAAGCCCTGCCTCTGGCTCCGCCCCAGTCCCTGCTCTGAGGCTCTTAGGCCAAGAGCCTGAGGCTCCATACCTGTGACTCCAGAACTCTTGCCAGGCCTAGGACACAGCCCCCAAGATTCCAGCACTACACGTGGACCCCAAGACCCTACCCCTGAGTCTCCACCACTGCTGCAGGGCTGGAGGAACTGCTCCAAGGTCCATCGTCCCAGCAGGATCCCCCCAACCTCCAGCCACTACTACACTGGAAATTGGTTTATAAAAACGTCCACAGCCCAGGAACCCATGACCACTGCCTAGATAGCCTCACCCAGGTGCCGCTGTCACCTCTGTGGGAAGACCTCAGGCAGAGCAATCCACACAACACCAACCTCTGTGGAAAGTGTCTTGCCCAACCTCTAACTTGAACATTCTACAACTATCTGGTGAACAATACAACACCCAGCACAAAGATCACCCAGCACAGGCTTGAACAGTGGCAATTACAGTTGAGCAGGACAAATCAGAAAAGCTGTAATATAGGCTTCTAGTGCACATGCCCCTCCCCTGACACATCAACATTCCAGAGTATGGAAAAAAGCACCATCTAGGGATCTCCCCTTCTTCTAATTAAGCAAGAAAGTTCCCTGCAAAGAACAGCTGCCCTGCAAATCTATTAGCTCTGAATCAAGAAAAGAAGTTTCAGATGAGAAGAAACCAGCAAAAGAATCCTAGCAACATGAAAAAACAAAACAGTTTGACATCCCTAAGGGATCAAAATGGAGCTACAGCAGGGGACTTCAGCCACAAGGAAATTGCCAAAATGACAGAAATGGAGTTCAGAATACGGATGGAAAAAAAAAATGAATGGAATTGAAGAGAAAGTTAAAAACCAACAACAACAACAACAAAAAAGCCAAAAACATTTCAGGAAATTAATGAAAAAGTCACTAAAGAGCTAGACAACATAAGGAAGGTTATAATAGGACGTAAACAAATGAAAGCGTCATTTAGGGAATTTCAAAACACAGCAGAAAGCTTCAGCAACAGACTAAACCAAAAATAAGAAAGAATCTCAGAGCTTGAAGACCAGGCTCTCGAGCTATCCCAGTCATTCAAAGCGCCAGAGAAGAGAACAAAAAATGCAAAGCAATCACTTAAAGAGATATGGGACTATGCAAAGCGAACTAACATACAAATTATTGGTGTCCCTGAGGGAGAAGAAAGAGCTAACAGCATGGAAAATCTATTCGAGAGAATTACTGAGGAAAACTTCCCTGGTATCACCAGACATCCAGACATCCAGATCCAAGATGGTCACTGAACACAGGAAAGATTCACAACAAACACGACATCTCCAAGACACATAGTAATGAACCTGGCCAAAGTCACAATGATAGACAAAATTCTACAAGCAGCTAAATGTAAGCAACAACTGACCTACGTAGGAAAGTTCATCAGACTAACAGCAGACTTCTCAATAGAAACCTTACAAGTCAGAAGGGAAGGGGCCCCATATTCAAACTACTTAAACAGAACAACTACCAGCCTAGAATTTTGTGTCTTGCAAAACTAACTTTCATGGCCGGGCATGGTGGCTCACACTTGTAATCCTAGCAATCTGGGAGGTTGAGGCAGGAGGATCACTTGAGCTCAGGAGCTTGAGACCAGCCTGAGCAAGAGTGAGACCCGACTCTATTAAAAAAAAAATAAACTAAGTTTCACAATTGATGGTAATATTAAGTCTTTTCCAGACAAGCATACACTGAGGGGATTTGTCATGACCAGACCTGCCCTGCAGGAAATACTCAGAACTGCATTATATACTTATCAGCACAATAGACAACCACCCACCAGTGTAAAATCAATCAAAAAAGCTAAAGCTCACAACTCTTATAAACAATAACAAAAGAGGAAAACCCAACATGAAGAACAGAACAGCATACCACATATCAATATTATCATTCAATGTTAATGATCTGAATGCTCCACTTAAAAGACATAAGCTGACTGAATGGATGAAAAAACACAACCCAAGTATCTGCTAGAAGAAAATGTAGGTAAAACTCTTCTAGATACTGGTCTAGGTAAGAATTTATGACCAAGACCCAATGGCAATTACAGCAACAACAGTAATAAATAAATGGAACTTGATTAAATTAAAAAGCTTCGGCACAGCTAAGGAAATAATCAACAGAGCAAACATACAATCTACAGAATGGGAGAAAATATTCACAATCTATACATCCAACAAAGGGCTAGTATCCACAATCCACAAAGAACTCAAACAAATCAGCAAGAAAAAACAACTCCATTAAAAAGTGGGCAAAAGACATGAAGAGAAGCTTCTCAAAAGAAGATAGACAAAACGCTAAGAAACATATGGAAAAATGCTTAACATCACTAATCATCAGGAAAATAAAAATTAAAACCACAATGAGATATTACCTTACTCCTGTTAGAATGGCTTTTATTAAAAAGTTAAAAAACAATAGATGCTGGTACAGATGCACTTACACCCTCTTGGTGGGACTGTAAATTAACACAACCCCTATGGAAAACAGTACGGAGATTTCTCAAAGAACTAAAAGTAGACCTACCATTCAATCCAGCAATCTCATTACTAGATATCCACGCAAAGGAAAAGAAGTCATCTTATCAAAAAGACACCTGTACTTGAATGTTTATTGCAGCACAGTTCACAATTGCAAAGATCTAGAATCAACCCAAGTGCCCATCAATTCATGAACAGATTAACAAAATGTGGCATATGTATATAATGGAGTATTACTCAGCCATAAAAAGGATGAATTAATTTTTTTGCAGCAATTTGGAATGAATTGGAGACCATCATTCTCAGTGAATTATCTTAAGAATGGAAAAGCAAACACAACGTATACTATCTAATAAATTGGAACTAACTGATGGGCACACAAGTGCACAGAGAAAAGTAAAAGTCATTGGAAATCAAACAGTGAGGTGGGGAGGTGCAAAAACCCACCTAACAGGTACAATGAACACTATTTGGATGATAGGCACATTTATAGCCCTGACTCAAGCCATGTAACAAAAACATTTGTACCCCCTTAATATTTTGAAATTAAAAATAAGTTTGCTATGCAGATTTGGTAATAATCTGGGATATGTTCCTTGTGGGGTGATAGAAATGTTTTTTATCTTGATTACAGTGATGGTTTCACAGATATATATTAATAGATATAGACACAAATGGAGGATATCCATATATTCATGGATATATGTATGTGTGTGTGTCAAAATTCATCATATTGTGCCCTTTACATATTATACATCAATTAAGCATTAATAAAGTTGCTTACAAAAACCTCTTTGGTATTGGGAAGAAATAATCAAACAACCTAATAGCAAAGTATAATATTCATATAAAAATAAATATAAATGGATCTTGAAAATATGAAGAAATTATTAACTTCACACATAAGAGAAACAAAAATTAAACCTCAGCTAATTACGTAACAGTGACAAAAATCCCATAGTTTGCCAACTTCCAATGAATGGGAAGGAAGGAAGAGGATTAGAAACCACTCTCCTACATTGCTAATAGTAATGAAAAAATCGTAAATCCCTATAGAGGGCACTTTGTCAATTTCTACCAAAATGACAAACACGTTTAATTTTGGTCCAGCAATCATTTTCTGGGGAATTCATTCTACAAATTCTCATTTTTGCAATAAATGACATATGTAGCATTGTATGGGGTTGTATTCATGTAATGGAGGCATACGAAAAGATTACCTACAAACCCACTTTTTAAAAGGAAGTAATTCAGTCTTAACTGCAAAAGCAATTAGCTCACATTAGAGAGTAATGTTCCATAAAATTAATTTTTAAAATAAAGTTGATTTTTATATCTTGGACACTAGATTAATCTTATATTCAGCAAGTCAGCTTCCATGGTGATAGAATTCAAGCTATCTACTTCAAGGTTTTGATTTAAAAAGAAAAACCAATATACCCCACAGGCCAAATATCACCTTTCAGACAGTCTTGCTTTTGAACATGATTCCTTCTTAAGAAATCGCTGTTGAATAGAAACTCAACCAGATGCTTGACATTTATTCCTCCATTCAGCTCAGAATCCTTGATGACCTCATTTACTTTTCATTTACATTGCTGGCTTGCTGGGAGGACAGTGTGCAGTTTTTGTTAATCTGAAATTTAAATCAAATTCTTTCCATTTTTAGCTTGAAATTTAAACCGTCAATGATCATTAACAATCAAGGCAGAGAGTTAAGGTTGTCTAATACTCAAGGACTTTATACCAAAATGACAAATCCATTTGGGGACAATTTCTCTTTCCTAGCAGCTTTCACGGGTGCTAGCCCCACATAAGAAAGGTGAATTCTGGGTGTCCTATGAAGGCAAATTACCCCACTGATTCATCTTATACCCCAGTTTGACTTTAGAAACAAAAACACAGATTTTGGTTGCAGGTGTTTGTTTCTTTGAAAGAAGTCAAGGGAATGGAAAGATTTCAGTTTTTTTTCTCTGCCTCTTCTGTTCCTCACTTGTCTGTTTTCCTTCCTTGGTTGTAGAAAAGTTCAAGTGAAACTTGGGATATGGCATCTCGATGAATCAGAGTAACAAAAGCTGCACACTGTCCTCCCAGCAATCCAGTAATGTAAATGAAGAGAATGTTCTCACATCTCCCCTTCCCTACATTTGGGTTAGCTCAGACACATGTAACATGGCAAACTTAGGCTTGGCATGGTGGCTCATGCCTGTAATCCTAGCACTCTGGGAGGCCAAGATGGGAGGATTGCAAGAGGCCAGGAGTTCAAGACCAGCCTGAGCAACAGAGCAAGACTCCATCTCTACAAAAAATTTTTAAAAAGTTAGCCAGATGTGGTGGTGCACACTTGTAGTCCTAGCTACTCAGGAAGCTGAGGCAGGAGGATTGCTTGAGCCCAGGAATTTGAGGTTGCAGTGAACTAAGATGACCACTGCACTCTAGCCAGGGCAATAGAGTAAGACACCCCCCCCCCAAAAAAAAGGCAAACTTAGATTATTTTGGGAAGTTTGTGAAGAGCTCCATGGCTGTACTCTGTTGTGACTGTGATAGAGTTTTCCTCATGTTTATGTTCCTTTTAGACTTTGAAACCAAAAGCTTCCAGAGTATTCAGGGAAGACGAGGGCACTGGGCCCATACAGCATGCTCTCTCTTCCCAGAGATTACAGATCTAATTGACCTACTGCCCTTTAGTCCCATTGTTGTCTGTATCATAAGGAATTTGGCTGGCCTTTGTCCCTGGAAGATAATTTCTAAACTCTTGGAATTTCCCAAGTGATAGAAGTGTCTTTTTTGTGATTCAATCACAGATAACTACATAATGAGGTCTCAAAAAAACTCTGGGTGAGGAAGCTCAAGTGATTCGATATTCTTTGAGTATTGTCACACTTCAATAGTAGAAGGGGACCATGATCCAAGGATGACAAAAGATTCACATTTAGAAACCTCCCAGACTTTGCCCTCTGTGTTTCTTCTTTTGGCTGATTTTAATTTGTTTCTCTTTTCTGTAATAAAACTGTAATTTTAAGCATAGCACTTTCATTAAGTCCTGTGAGTCTTTCTAGTGTATTATCAAACCCAAAGGTGGTTGTGGGAATCCCCAAATTTGTAGCCAGCCAACCAGCCAGATGTGAGGGTAGCCCTTGGAGACCCCTGAACTTGCAGCTGGTATCTGAAATGAGGGAAGTCTTGTGGAGGACTGTGCCAACAGACTTCTTTTCTTCTGCTGGCTTTGGGTTTGGTTTGTTCTTTTCTAGTTTCTTGAGGTGTGACATTAGGTTGTTAATTTGTGATTTTTCCATCTTTTTTATATAGGCATTTAAGGCTATGTATTTTCCTCTTAGCACTGCTTTTTTGCTATATCCCAGAGATTGTGGAAGCTTCTGTCACCTTTGTCATTCAATTTGAAAAACTTTTTGATTTCCATTTCAATTTCATTGACCCAAGGATCATTTGGCTGCTGCCAGCAGAAGAAAAGAAATAACAAAGACCAGTCTAGAACTAAATAAAATGGAAACCAAAAAAAAAAAAAAAAAGGATTTATGAAAGAAAAAGTTGGTTCTTTGAAAAGATAAAAAACAATCAATAGACCACTAGCTGTATCAACCACAATTAGAAGAAAAAGGATTCAAATAAGCTCAATCAGAAATGAAAAAGGAGACATTACAATTGATACCACAGAAATAGAAAATATCATCCAAGGCTACTATTAAAAACTATATACTTACAAACTAGAAAATCTAAAGGAAATAAATAAAATTTTGGAAACACACAACCTTGCAAGCTTGAATCAGGAAGAAATAGAAATTCTGAACAAATCAATAATGAGAATTGAGACTGAAACAGTATTAAATAATCTCCCAACAGAAAGAAGCTCAGGACCCAACAGATTCATAACCAAATTCTACCAGACATACAAAGAAGAACTGGCATCTATCTTACTGAAACTGTTCCGTAACATAAAGAAGGAAGGAGTGCTTCCTAATTCATTCTACAAAGCCAGTATCACTCTAATACCAAAGCCAGAAAATGATGCAACAATTAAAAAAGAATTACAAACCAATATCCCTCATGAACACAGATGCAAAAATTCTCAACAAAATACTAGCAAGACAAATCCAACAGCACATCAAAAAGATAATATACCATGATCAAGTGGGTTTACCTCAGGGATGCAAATATAGTTCAATAATCAGAAATCAATAAACATGATTCACCACAGAAACAGAATTAAAAACAAAACTATATGATCATCTCAATAGATGCATAAGAAACATTCAGTAAAATCTAGCGCTCCTTCATGATAAAAAAAAAAAAAACCCTCAACAAACTAGACACAGAAGGAACATACCTCAAAATAATAAAAGCCATTCATGACAAACCCACAACCAACATCACACGAAATGTGGAAAAGTTGAAAGCATCCTCCCTAAGAATTGGAACAAGAAAAGGATGTCCACTTTCACGACTTCTAGTCAACATAGTTCTGGAAGTCCTAGCCGCAACAATCAAGCAAGAGAAAGAAATAAAGGACATCCAAATCAGGGAAAAGAAGGTCAAATTATCCCTGTTTGCTAACAACATGATCTTATATCTAGAGAACCCTAAAGACTCTACTTACAGACTCCACCAAAAGACTCCTAGAATTGATTAATAAATTCAGTGAAGTCTCAGGTTACAAAATTAATGTGCACAAGTCAGCAGCATTTCTATACACTAATAACACTCAAGCTCAGAGTCAAATCAAGAATGCAATACCATTTACAATAGCTACAAAGAAAATAAAATACCTAGGAATATATTTAACCAAGGAGGTGAAAGATCTCTAAAAGGAGAACTATAAAACACTAATGAAAGAAGTCATAGATAACACAGACAAATGGGAAAACATTCCATGCTCATGGATTGGTAGAATCAACATTGTTAAAATGTACATACTGCTCAAAGTGATTTATAGATTCAACACAATCCGCATCCAAAACACCAATATCATATTTCACAAATCTGGAAAAAAATAATTCTATGCTTCATTTGGAACCATAACAGAACCCGAAGAGCCAAAGCAATCTTAAGCAAAAAGAAGAAATCTGGAGGCATCACATTACCTGACTTCAAATTATACTACAAGACTATAGTAACCAAAACAGAAGGGTAGTGGTAAAAATGTAGACACACAGACGCATGGAACAGAATAGAGAACCCAGAAATAAAACCATATAGCTACAGCCAATTGATTTTTGATGAAGTAGACAAAAACATACGCTGGGGAAAGCACACCCTATTCAATAAGTGGTGCTGGGAAAATTGGATAGCTATCTGCAGAAAAATGAAACTGGATCCCTATATCTTACCATATACAAAAATTAACTCAAGATGGATTAGAGACTTAAAGGTAAGACCTGGAACTATAAAAATTCTAGAAGAAAGGGTAGGAAAAACCCTTCTGGATATTGGCCTAGGCAAAGAATTTATGACTAAGACCCCAAAAGCAAATGCAACAACAATGAAAATAAATAAATGGGACTTAATTAAACCAAAAAGTCTTTTCACGGCAAAAGAAATATTCAACAGAGTAAATAGACAACCTAGAGAATGGGAGAATGTACTTGCAAACTGTGTATCTGACAAAGGACTTATATCCAGAATCTACAAAGAACTCAACTCAGCAAGAAAAAAACAAATAACCCCACCAAAAAATGGCCAAAAGACATGAACATATTTTTTTTCAAAGGAAGGTAGACAAATGGCCAAAAACATATAAAATATGCTCAACATCACTAATCATGAGGGAAATGCAAATTAAAACCACAATAAAATACCACCTTAATCCTGTCAGAATGGCCATTATTAAAAAATCAAAACACAATAGAGGGTGCCACAGATGCATTGAAAAGGGAATGCTTATACACTGTTGGTGAGAATGTAAATTAGTACAACCTCTATGGAAGACAATATGGAGATTCCTTAAAGAACTAAAAGTAGACCTGCCATTTGATCCAGCAATCCCACTACTGGTTATCTACCCAGAGGAAACTAAGTCATTATATCAAAAAGGCACCTGTACCAGAATATTTATTGTAGCGCAGTTCACAATTGTAAAGTTGTGGAATTAATCTAAGTGCCCATTAATTCATGAGTGGATAAAGAAAATGTGAGATACACACACACCCCACAGAGTACTACTCAGCCATAAAAAGGAATGAAATAATGTCTTTTGTAGCAACTTAGATGGAACTGGATGCCATTATCCTAAGTAAAACATCTCAGGAATGGAAAAACAAATACCATGTATTCCCACTTACATTTCTTTATCTTGACCATAAGATGTTAATTAGACTTCTTTAATGAGGACTGAATTGTTTTGGTCATTCCATTTATTCTGCAAATATACACTGAAGAACCATCCTGTCCCAGGCTAAACAGGAAGTGTCCCAGGGTTGTGCACACAAGAGGTGAACAAACCTAGCCCTACTCATAATTACAGCAGACTGCCATGTCCTGGGCATGATTTAAATAGCACAATGAAGTCTCCCTGTTCAGCTGTTCCTGCTTGGCCCTGGCCAGCTGAGCATTCACACCATATACATGTTTGGGTTGTGATGCAAATACCCTAGGTGCAAAGAAGTTCTAATATAATACCATTCTTCCAATGGGCTCAAAGCAATAGCTTCAATGTTTAGGAACTCTTAAGGGAACTCTGGAAATAAATCTGCATTATTTTCTTTAGCAATTTAATCACCAGCACTGTTCTATGCCACAATTTATACTATAGAAGATGTAATACCATCCATCACAACTTATTGTAAAACATTTGATGGCATTTATATGAGCAAGTAATTGTCTTATGAATTACAACTAGAGAAAAATAATCTCTCCGGCTGTGAAACTTGCCTACATTTCAGAGTCTGCAGTTATCTGTTTGATAACCATTAAAACTGTCACTGCGGTAAGGTTTGCTGACTCTTTTTTGCTTTGAGTTTCCTCTCCTAGCTCCTCCTTATGCCATTCATTTACTTATCATTGATTGATGGCTTCTTCTGTACTATGCATTGCACTAAGTACTAGAAATAGAAAGTCGGATAAGAAACAGTCCTTGCTCTCAAAGAACTCAAAGACTAATGGGGAAAACACAGGTCTATAATCAATTTCATTTCTGTGTGATGAATGTCATAATAGAAGCATAACATGATGCTATGGTACCCCTAGTTCATGTTTTGTTATCTCCAATTTTTGTTAATATTTATGAATTAATTGTAGAAAATTATCAGCACACAGGTATAAATCTCAATCCAATAACTCAGAAACACAAGACAAGAATATTTCGTTGTTTCATAGGAGTTTAGCATCAGGTTCTGAGTCCCAGTTCCACCAGGGTTAGAAGGAAAATAAGCAACCTCAGTTCTTCCTGGGGATCCCCCACTCCTACTCACTGCCCACAGCTGGGTAATGAATTCTGTGCTCTGGGCACTGCTAAGGCACTGGAAATGGAGGGGAGGGGGCAGGGAGCAATCTGGCCTTTGGACATCGGACACATAGCTTTCCATCAAAATATCCACTGTCGACATGGTCCTCAGGTCCAGGGGCTCACTACTACATCTGGGCCTCCAGAGCTCACAACATTGTGTAGACTCACAGCACAGCATCTCAGGTGCTTTTTTGGCAGTGCTACCAAGAAGGACTCTCTTCTCCAGTCTGCGGAAATCCTCCTCTCTTTATGTTTCACCAGAACATTCTCTCTAAGCCTGAGAAGTACCTGAACTCCCCTTAGGGCTCAGGCATTTGTTTATAAAAACCAGAAACACCTGTAATCATTTATAGTCCATCCTAGTGGCAATGAGCCCAGAGCCCAGTTGGGAGAAGGGTGGTAGTGAAGAGGAAGAAATGTAGGCTTGGAAATGATCCCAGACACACACAAAAATGCCTCTGCCCCATACTGTCCACTCACACCTCCCATCTGTAGGTTTCCAGGAGGGTTCCCCTTGAGTTGATTGTGTACAGTTCAGGAGGCGGCTCAAGAAGGAGGTACTTGCAAGGCAGAGTCTTTCTTTGTCTCTGGATGTCTGTTCTTCTGTCTGCCTTGCTTAACACCAGTGGCTTTCAGCCCTGACTGCACGTTGAAATCACACTAGAGAGCTTTAAAACATACTAATGCCTGTGATCCGCCTTCCCCAAATTCTCATTTAATTGGACTGGCATGGAAGCTGAACATCAATTTCTTTTTTGATAAGTTGCCCTGGGAATTAGCATGCAGCCAGAGGTAAGAAACAAACCATGGCTGTATCCATCCCTCCTTCATTCTTCCAAGCTCCATTCCACCAGCCCAGTCCTGCACTTTTCAAACTTTTTCACATCATGGCACACAGAGAAAAAAAAATTTAGGGCCCAACAGGCTAAATGAGTGAGGCTGCTTGAAGCCTCTGGGCACCTGGAAGAGGTTCTAGCTGCAGTTAGGAGAAAGATCCAGTTCTCACAAGCTGTCAACAGACTGGAGCAAACCAGTGTGCAGAGGCACTGGGGTTGGGCAACTCTGAGTTAAGATAGGCCTCGGCCCTGTATAATGTTGTTGTATAATGCATGTGTTACTTCCTTCAAAGCATATTCATGCAGCAACTACACATGCATCTGTACATTGGAATATTTATAAAATAACCTCTGAAGGCCTGGTTATGTGTTACAGTGTTAAGTGCAGGGAATACAAAAATGAAAAGATACAGTTATCAGAAGTGCCTTATAGGCTGGTATCATTAAATATAATTCATTTTACTTGCTTTACGGGGCCTGATAAAAAGTACCTCCTTGTTCAACTAGCTGTGTGTCCTTAGACAAGTCACTTAGCATTTCTGAAATTCTCTTTGCCCATCTGGGAAACAGTAGGATTTTCCCTGGTCTGGAAGGTCCTTGTCTGCTAATGGTGTATCCGGAAATCAGAGTATGCTGAATGATTCCTCTGATTTTTGTAACTATCAAAATCAGATTATTAAAGCAGGGCCTTAAGCAGCTATTTGTTACACCTATGTTCATATAATCATTATTCACAATAGCCAAAAGGTAGAAAACAACCCAAATGACCACTGACAAGTGAATGGATAAACAAAATGTAGTCAACACATACAGTGGAATATTATTGAGCCTTAAAAAGGAAAGAGATTCCGACACAGGCTACAACATAGATGAACCTTGAAGACATTTCGCTAAGTAAATAAGCCAGATACAAAAGGACAAATATTGTATGACTCCACTTATATGAGATACTTAGAATAGTAAAATTTATAGAGCTAGAAAGTAGAATAATGGTTACCAGAGACTGGGGCTGGAGGTGGATACAGGAGTTATTGTTTAATGGGTACAGAGTTTCATCTTGGGATGATGAAAAAGTTCTGGAGATGGATAGTGGTGACGCTTCCACAATTCTGTTAAACTATGTACTCAAAAAGGTTAAAATGGCAAATTTTATGTCATGCATATTTTAGCACAATTTTTAATGTAAAAAAATTAGGTTACTACATTTATTTTACATTCTTAGCTTTATGAAAAATCCTTTTAAATACAATACTACTACATTAATTTCAGTGACATGTACATGATTATTTTTATGAAATGCTATAACAATTTCTCAGTGGTATAATTTGTGCATAATGACATTTTGGGATGGTTTGTGAACTTTTGACATGCAGAGCCCTATAAACTGGAGATAAATCATAACGAATCTTTCCATTGCTTCTCGCACTTGGCTGATCATAAGAATCCCTGGCAATGATTAGAAATACTTGTTATGGGGACTCGCTCCAAGCCACTTGAATCAGAATCTTCTGAGAAAAGGCTTAGGAATCAGTGTTTTCATGAAGCACTCTCCCGGCTGGCTCTTACATTAGGTAAGTTGGAAAAGATATTTTTAAAATAAAATTCTGAATTCAAAGTTCAACAGAGAGAGAAGCAGGGAATGAGCAGTAATCTCTGCACCCTTCAAGAGCACCCGTTGCCCCTCTCAAACCCTGGTCTGCCCATTAGGCCCTCCAGAAATGCAGCATGACAGCTTCTCTAATACTGTTCCCTGGGAAGACTGGTGCTGCCCTGAATTTCTGCAAAAACTTCTGCTACAGTAGGTAGAAATCTGTACCAGAAAGAGAAAAACCTGATGAGAATAACTCATCAAGGGATCAGGGCAATTGGATAAAAAGGACAATGTGATCAGATGACAATGAAACTAGAATTAAGCTAACAGCAGGCTGATCTCTTAATTCCCTTAGCATCTGACCAGGGAACTAGTGCCCAGACAAGCACTTTTCAAGCTGCCTTCTAAGTGCCAAAGAGTTCAAAATCACAAGTTAATTTTCAGGCTGGTTCTAGAAACACTGATTTTTTTTTTTCATATTTTAAGCTTTTTGGAAGCTCTAACTTATGAATCAGATTTATTTTTCTTCCTCTCCTTCCAAACTACTCTCAACTTTATTCTGGTGAGCCTCATTTGTTCCCAAATGTAATTGAAGAACAGTAGAAGTGAGTAAGATATGAGTTAAGATTAAAGTGTAAAGGATTTTAAAAACATGTGCACCATGAAATAATCTAAAAAGGCAAGATGTATTTTATTACAATCCTTATTGTCTTTATTTCCAATATGATTATCTTGCTTTTTACTTGTTAGCATTCACATAATCTTTCCTCTCTTCTCTCTCTCTCTCTCTCTCTCTCTCTCTCTCTCTCTCTCTTACTCAATAATGGACTATTGCCTACCAATTGATGCCATTTTTTTTTAATTTTGGCCAATTTTTAAAAAGGGCAGCTTTGTATCAACAAAAAGTTTGAACATCCTGGCCTGTCTTCAGACAACCCTAGGGCTGGCAGAGCATGAGCGTTTGTCATTCATGCTGTACCAATCTTGCAGGAGAACCACAGGATCCCATGGCTTTTTTGTCTCCACACCTCCCATCTGGGGTTTGAGTCACACTGCATTAAGAAAATCCACCACTTCGCGTCCTCTTCTTCCTGAAGAGGTCTACAAAGTCAGACCAACACTTAGTGTAACAGATGAAATGAGCCCAGCTTGACTCGACCCACTGAGCATTATAGGCAGATGCAGAAATCACCTGTCATGTGCTGTAACAAATGAGTGGCTCCAAAGAAACAGTTTAAAAGCTGTAATATTTTAATATCATAAGTTCTTGCCACCACTCATAGCCATAAAACAAGCAATTCTCACCTGCACTATCATGCACACATTTAGCTATGTAACAGAAATTACATTAAGCCAAGTATCTACACTAAATAAAGGTTTATGCATTTTAGTTCAAGAATGCAACTACCAGGAAAATGAAAGCCGCAAGACACTAGAGCTTTCTGAGATGCAAAGCTCTGAGTCCTTGACTTTTGATTCAACACCTAAATTCTAATATAGGTATTATTATCTCTGCCTTAAGGTTGCTATAGCAAATGTTTTTCTGATCGTATTCTTTCTTTTAGGAGTTAAAAATGTTAATTAATAAAGAATTAATTATATTCAAAGATTATTATTGTGGACATATACATACATGTATACATACAGAGGTATTTGTCACACTGCTCAGAACCTTCTTCCTTCAGGAGTTGCAAGCATTACCTATCTTAGATGCAGCCTGCTTCAAACTTACTTTATGCTTCCTGTATACAATTGATCCTTGAATAACATGTGTTTGAACTGCAGGGGTCCATTTATATGTGGATTTTCTTCTGCCTCACCCACCCGAGACAGCAAAACCAATCTCTCCTCTTCTTCTTCCTCAGCCTGCTTAACATGAAGATAATGAGGATGAAGACTTTTATGATGGATCCACTTCCACATAATGAATAGTAAATATATTTTCTTTTTGTTGTGATTTGCTTAACATTTTCTTTTCTCTAGCTTACTGGGTGGTAAGAAACAGTATATAACTCATATAACACAAAATATGTGTTAATTGACTGTTCATGCTATCAGTAAGGGCTCCGGTCAACAGTAGACTATTAGTAGTTAAGTTTTGAGGGAGTCGGAGTCAAAAGTTACATGTGAATTTTCAGTGGCGTGGGGGGGGGGTCAGCACATCTAACCCCTGAGTTGTTCAAGATCAACCATAAGATATATATATATATATACACACCTGTATTTTCATTCTTTGAGTCAAATCTGCCAATCTTTTATTTGCATTAAGCAATCTTTTAAAGATTATTTTAATGCATTTTATTTAATTTTTCATATTTACATATTTAACTCATCTGAGGAATTTATTGTGTAGGTTAGGGGTGGGGAACCTGGGGCCTTAAAGCCACATGTAGCCTTTTAGGTCCTTAAGTACAGCCTTTTGACTGAATCCAAATTTTACAGAACAAATCCTTTTATTTTTATTAATACATTTTTGTTCATCTTTTATATTTTATTTTATTTTTAAAATGAACATATTTAAAATACCAAAGAATAAAATAAGTTTCAATGAATCCTTGCAGATTGACTGGCACAATTAGACATTAGTAAGCCATAAGAGCTAAATTGACAGCTGTTTTGCTCATGATTTAGTTCTAATTTCCCCTGCCTGACTGGCATCACCACTGCACCAGGCTGGTTGGAGAGAATTTATGGCAGTTGAGTGCACCAGTCTGTTATCAGCTTTTGACAACGGTGCACTGTGTTTCTGTTTGAGGTGGAATTTGTGAATAGCTGCACAGCTTGACAGTATTTTTTAATTCTGTCTGCTTAACAGCCTATCATCTCAAAGAAGACCAAGAGAATGCTGAAAGAAGAAAGCAGATTTTTTAATGAGGACTGGGAATTGCAATATTATCTTGTTTCTGCTAAAGATAAGATGATTTGCTTGCTTTGTGATGCTGCAATATCAACATTAAAGAAATTCAATGCTCATCAGCATTATAACATTCATAAAGACCACAGATATTTTAAATTAGAGGGAGAGGAATGAAAGGTTGTATTGCAGAAATTAAAAGATGAAAAGCAAAGACAATTCTTTCAAGCAGCAATAAGACCTAGAAATAATGCCACTGAAGCAACTTATAAAGTAGTTCATATACTCAGAGAAGAAGGGAAGCCATACAGTGGTGCAGAAATTGTGAAAGAATGAATTGTCGAAGTTGTAGGATGCTTAGACCCCAATAACATTTCAAAGTACAACAGCTACCTCTTTCAAGGAGAACCATAACTGATCCGCAGCATGAATTAGCCTTCAACTTAACAGAACAACTTCAAGCAGTATTTCAAGAGGAAAATATATATTATTCAATCACTTTGGATAAATCAACTGATACTACTGACTCAGTGAAGGCTTTATACTTCATTCGGGTCATAAAAGAAGATTTTCTTTGCTACGAAGAGTTACTCCCTTTGCGTACTCTTGCAAACAGAACACAAGGAATAGATATCTTCAACAACTTTCAAGATAAATGTTGTGAAGTTGGACTGAATTTGGTAAATTTTGTGAGTTTATGTACAGATGGTGCACCTTCCATGACAGGAAAACATGAAGGGTTTATTGAACAGATTTTTTAAAAGTGTTAACAGATCTAGATGCTCTCATTTCTTTTCATTGTTATCTTGCATCAGAAAAATCTCTGTGCTAAAGCCACTGTTTTTTTGTTTTTTTGGTTTTTTTTTTTTGAGACAGAGTCTCACCGTGTTGCCTGGGTTAGAGTACCATGGCGTCAGCCTGGCTCACAGCAACCTCAAACTCCCGGGCTCAAGCGATCCTTCTGCCTCAGCCTCCCAAGTAGCTGGGACTACAGGCATGTGCCACCATGCCTGGCTAATTTTTGTATATATATATATATTTTTTTTAGTTGACCAATTAATTTCTTTCTATTTATAGTAGAGACGGGGGTTTCACTCTTGCTCAGGCCAGTTTCAAACTCCTGACCTTGAGCGATCTGCCCGCCTCGGCCTCCCAGAGTGGTAGGATTACAGTGGTGAGCCACCGCACCCGGCCCTATTTTTAATAATTTAGTGACTCACCTTTTGATTATTGAGTTGTAATGCTTCTTTATATATTCTGAATACTAGACTCATCAGG
>CAUYRT010019260.1:0-30840 GCA_963574885.1 Lepilemur ruficaudatus
TTCTTTTCTTTTTTTCTTTTTTCTTTTTTGAGACAGGGTCTCACTCTGTCGCCCCAGCTAGAGTGCCGTGGCATCAGCCTCGCTCACAGCAACCTCAAACTCCTAGGCTCAAGTGATCCTCCTGCCTCAGCCTCCCAAGTAATTGGGACTCTAAGGATATGTCACCATACCTGGATTTTTTTATTTTTAATTTTTTTGTAGAGACAGGGTCTCAATATATTGCCCAGGCTTGTATCCAATTCCTGGCCTTAGCCTCCCAAAGTGTCAGGATTACAGGCCTGAGCCACCACACCCAGCCTGACCAAAATTTTAAATAAAGAGTGATAAAATCAAGACAGGCTCAATAAAAGTGCCTTGCTGAGCCTCATTGGAGCCTGAGGCAAAAGGAAGAATCAGTAATATAGTCCTGATTCTGTTTTCGTTTGAAATGTTGATGTTTTGTTCATGGTGGATTTTTTTTGCATTAATTTTGATTTTCTAAAATGTTGCACTAAAATATTATTTATCTTGATCACTGAGTTTTGGGAGTACCCCTTACATTTTGTACCCTCATTCTGATCCTGGCACGACCCCTGAGGCTTTTCTTGGCTTTTCCTGGCTCTCTATATATTTCTGGCTATTCCTGACAATGCAAATTGATACTTGCTGAGTGTTTGGGGGCAGGACAGGGGCAATGAGATCCTCAAAAGGTCACTGGCGAGGGAGCTGGAAAGGCTTTTTGGAGGTGATGTGTGTTGTGGCAGGAGTTAGTTGTGGGACAGAAGAGGACCCCTCAGCTCTAGGAGGATGCGAGAAGGGGTGGGGATGGTCTTCAGAAAAGTGAGGGTAGGAGGAGAAGCAGACAGGGCCCGGGCAGGGGGATTAGAATTTAGTGCCACCAACAGATGGGCAGGAGATCGGATTTAGGTATGAATTTCTTAGTATGGAGGCCATGTCATTTACACAGGCAGTGATTCTCAAACTTGTCAGACATGCAAATTTTCCAGCTTTATGGCAAACCTAGTGAATTAGAAACTCTGGGTCTGTGTTTTCTCTAGGGGATTCTCAAACACTCAAATTTGAGAACTAATGTCAAGCAGACATAAAAGAAACATGAATCATAACGAAACAGTAAATGCAATGTAATGTAATGAAATGCATTACAATATATATAAATGTTCAAACTCAATTCCCAAGAGGAAATAGGGAAGTCTCACCGACTACACTGACCTGTAATAAATGTGTTTAGATTTGAGAAGTGAGATGTTCACTGTTCAACTGAATTTTGTCCACAGTTTTGCCTTGTATTCGACATTTGGAGTAAGTGCTTAGTAAGTATGGCTGTCTGTTTACCTAGATCACAGCTACAAATGCAGGCTGCTCTAATATTAGAAGTGATGTTGCCATCCAAACCTCCTTTTCCCTAACTGTGAACAATTCTTGACAAAGTTCTTAAACAAAACAAAGTATATTCTTCCCTCTATTTCAACATAGTTGCGTGTCTGAAAATTCAGTGAAAAATACTGTGTGTTGATACACGGAATGGAGTTAGGTTCTGGCTTGGATAATTACAAATGGCTTTTTTACCTAATAGGTGTCTTGTGGGAATGGAGAAATTCTCCTTGGGGGGACTGCACTGTCCCTAAAGTATCCCTGGCTCCTGTCCTCTAATTGCCAGTAGCTCCCTCCTCCCCATCAGTGACATAACCAAAAACATCCCACAAAGAGAGGCTATAGTGTGCCCCATTGAGAACCACCTCTGACATGCACAGCACCGAGGGCCAAACCCCCGGAATATGGAGGAAGTCACAGTCCCAGGACCTGGCGGAGGGAGGGGGAAGGATCCAGGAGGCTGGGGGGCTTCCAGCTGGGCAGTAAAACGGATTTGCTAAGATGACGTGCAGGATTGGACCCCTGTGTTTGGGATCGTGTGTGCAACATGCAGAGGCGTAGGAGGGGATTTGGGATAAAAGAGAAGCTTCCTGTATCTTACTCCACTTCTTTCTCTCCATCCCCATACTGGTCACCTCTCCCCAGGACAACAGCAGCAGCCTCCTCCCTGGTCTCCCTCCACCCCTCTGCCCACAGTCCATTCTCCACGCAGCAGGCAGAGCCATCTTTCCAGAGCAGATCCTGACTCCCACCACTCCTCCCCTCTTCCTTTCCCTGGGCGCTGGCCTCTGGGTGACAGCCTCCTTCCTGTGTCCGGGCCTTGGTGGCTGTTGTGTCCCCTACCTGGAGAGCTGTCTCCCCTACTTTCACCCTTAGGCCCACTGTTCAGGCCTCAGAGCAAATCTCTTCCTCCGCTGGAAAGCTTTCCCTGACCACCCCCATCCCCCACCCCAGGAGTTGGCTGGGTTTCTGTACACACAGAAATAATTCATTGAAAAAGATTAGTAAACGCATTTTTTAAAACGTGCCTAATGATTCGATTAACCTCTGAGGGCTGGCCTAATCTAGTCTGCTTACTGTTTTATACCCAGTGCCTGGCACTTAGTAGGTGCGCAGTAAATGGTTTGTAAATGAATGAATGAACGAACGAGTCAATTTCTGCAGAGACCGCCCGTAGAAGATCAGGGCGCACACGGGCCAGGCGGTCTTTTACTTCCTGGTCCCTGCACGACCGCCGGGCCTCAGTTTCCCCGGCCGGCGCAGCGGGCGCGCCCCCGAGTCTCCCGGCCGGAGGGGCGGGGACGGGAGAGCACAGCCGGGTCCTCGGGCCGCCGCTCGGCCCCGCGCACGCGCGCCGCGCCGCCCCGCCCCGTCCCCGCGGCCCCCTCCGCGCTCCGGGCCCCGCGCGCGCCGGCGCGGGAGGCGGGAGGCGGGAGGTCGGCGCGGGGGCGGACGCGAGCGGCAGGGGCGGGCCCGGCCCCGGCTCGGCCCGGCCGCCCGTGCGCGGCTCCTCCAGGCCCCGGGCCCGGCCCGGGCGGCGGCGGCGGCTCTAGCTCGAGGCCTCGGCGGCGCCCGCGCGCCGCGCCGCAGCCATGGCCCTGGTGACCCTGCAGCGCTCGCCCACGCCCAGCGCCGCCTCCTCCTCGGCCAGCAACAGCGAGGTGAGCCCCGGGCCGCCGCGCCAGGCCTGGGCCACCGGCCCGCGCCGAGGCTGGCCGAGCCGGGGCCGCCTGTGTGGGGCTGGGGGCGGCTGCGCGGCTCCCGGGGGACCCCCGCTGTAGGAAGCGACCTGGGTAGCGGGATAGGGGTGACAGTGCGGGCCCCGTGCGTGCGGTGTGTCTGGGGGGCCCGTGCGTGCAGGGTGACCCCGTCCAGGGCTGGCTGGGCGTGAGGCGGGATTGCGACTGGGACTCCTAATTAAGTGGCTGCGAGAGAGACGCGGGTTCTGAGACCTGTGACCCTGTGGCGGGTCTAGGCCCTTTGCCTGGCTGGTGACCTGTCTGCTGGGGACTGTGCCTGGGTGATGCTGTGTGAGACGGACTGCGGGAGTGACCGTGTAGACGTGTGAGGTGTTTCCCCCGACTGCGCGCCTCTGGAGTTGTCTGTAGGTGCGCCCGTGTCACTCTGTGGGCTGCGTGTGGCTGGCTGGGTGTCTCACGTCTGTGTGTGCAGCCGAGTCTGGTTTTGGCTTTTTGTGATACCACTCGGGGGGTGTATGTGTCTGTGCCTCTTTCCGTGTGGCTGTGGCCCATTCCCGGGGTTTTTGTGATTGCATGGGATGGGGGGTTTCTGCGGGTCCGTGTGCGACCCGGGCCATGTTTGGCTGGCTCCTCCTTGCTCTGGGGCGAATTAGGGAACTGGCACCCTCTGAGTCTGCCAGCTTGCCCTAGGCGGGGCCTCAGGCCTCTGAGCAGGTCCCTCCACTGCCGGGCTGACCCTCTTGTCCCGCAGTCTCTTTCCCTTTAAGGCCTGTGGTCTAAACTGCTATGCATGGCAAGGCTGAGCGAGTGTCACCGTAAAGACCTCTAACTGTGTTTCTAGAAGGCCAGTGGAGCAGCCTTGCAGGCCCAGGAAGCTGTGCAGCCAGCGTGTGGGCTGTTCAGGCCCTTTCTCCGTGGGAGAGAGTGGGGGAAGTTGAACCGATCACCCGGGAGGGGTTTGCGTGTGTTTGTGCGAGACAGAGAGAAGAGTACTTGTGTTTGGCTTAGCCGCCCTGGTGGTATAGCTCTTCAGCCTCGTGTTGCCAGGACTGGCAGGAACATGTTCAGAGTGAACCTTCACAGCCCCCTCCTGTCCAAGGCCGTTAGTGAGTGATCTTGTCTGCACACAGAAGGTTCTAGTAGGCCCCCCTCTGCACGCAGATCGGAGGCAGAAGAATATTGGTGGCCACTTGCCTGCAACTGAGAAGTTAGGGTGCAGTGGTGTCTGTCCTCCCCACGGGGAGGGGGGCTGTTCTCTTGCATCATGTCTGGCAGATGACAACTTACCTTCGTGCACTGAGTCTCAGGTTCTCATCACAAAAACCACGTGACGTGAGGGAAGAGCTTGGCTTTGGGCTGAGCCTCTCAGCCCAGATTTCTGATTCCAAACCCCACGTTCCCTGTGTCACGTACACCTGATCTAGTCCTGTCTCAGACAACATTTGTGTGGCCTTATCACCTTTCCGTTGCAGACCGTAAATTCACCATTTTAAAGTGTACAATTCAGTGGCTTTTAGTATAGTCACAAGATGATGCAACCATCACTGCTATTTAATTCCAGAACATTGTCATCACCCCTAAAAGAAACCCTGTACCTCTTAGCCATCACTTGCACCCTCCCCAGCCCTAATCGCTTAGCTACTTCCTGTTTCTATGGATTTGCCTATTGTGGGCATTTCGTATAAATAGAGTCATGTGCCCTGCAGCCTCTTGTGACTGGCTTCTTTCACTTAGCATCATGTTTTCATGGTTCATCTGTGATGTAGCGTGTGGCGGTCCTTCGTCCCTTTTCATGGCCAAGTAATATTCCACTGTATGGATGTACCAGATTTTGCTGGACACTTGGGTGGTTTCTGCTAGACCTATTTTCAGTTTATGATAGAAGGCATTATTTTTCCTAAGGGCCAATGACGGCGTAAACAGAGGGTAAAACTCAGCCAGCTTTTATTTGGCCTCAGTAAGTGAGCAGCATTCATCGCCCAGCGAGGGAGCAGAGGCTGGGGTACTCCCGGAAGGTGAGGCCTTCTCCCAGATGTGTTCAGGCAGGAAGCAAGAGGGAGTGGACGCAGGAAGTGGGCGTGGAGTTGGGAGACTTGGGCCGCAGGCTGGCCCTGCCTGTGGTCCGCCCTCCCTTCCATTCTCAGAGTGGGCTCCCCGTCTGTGTCTCGGGTCATCTAAAAGGACTAGATTGCCTCTCTCTTGCGTCCTTTGGCCTGTGTGGCTGCCCTTACATTGCCTTTCATCGGAGGACCTCAGAGAGTGACAGAATGAAATGGTCGTGAGGTCTGCGCCCCTGGTCAAGCGCCACTTCTTCGATGAGTCAGAGCCACTCAGGGGCAGCGGTTCCTGACACAGCCAGGCCTGCTGTGTGGCGTGGGAGACTGAAGGCGATCACAGCCCTCGGTCCTAAAGCAGCTCTCACCTCTCTCTCTTAATTTTCTTCCTCCTTTTTTTCTTCAGTCTTCAATGATCTCACTTATGTCATTTTCCCGTTCACCTTATCTCAACGCCTGTGTGCCAGCAGGCCGGGCGCAAGAGTAGATAAACCAGTCATTTTCAGGAATGGATCATGGTAACACTGTTACTTCTGACAAACCTTCAAGGTGACTGATTTCCATGGGCAGCTCTCCAGGCGCTTTTGGGGGTTGGACCAGGGTTTCGCAAGCTCGGCACTGCTGATCCGTGGGGCCAGAACGTTCTCTCATGTGCATCGCGGCCCGTGTGTGGCGGCATCCCGTCCTCTACCCACTAGGTGCCAGTAGCAGCCTCCAGAAAAATGTCTCCAGACGTTGCCCAGTGTCCCCTGTTGTGAAAACTCGCCCCCAGCTGGGAACCGCTAGGTTAGACTGAACATCCTCTTCTATGTTCGTTGTGGTTATCGTGAGTTGGGTGTTCTTGTGCTTTGCTGCAGGGTGGGAGCTCGTGGCCCTGTGGTCAGTAAAGCTTTGCCTGGTTTTTCCACTTCTCCTTCGGTGTGGGGTAGGGAGCGTGAGAATGACTGGCTTGGCCACCAGCGTGTGGCCTCTGCGTGATCCCGTCCCGTGCATTCACTATCGTAATACAGTTTAGGGACTCCGGGGCTCCCTGGTGTACTCCTTCCTGGTGGAAGTTGCCACCTCCTGGTGGGTGTCGCTCACTGCCCAGGCCCTTCCCTATGTTCGCTCTTGACATTTTTCCTGTCACCATTGGCTTCTGCCTCATTTCTGTCCTCGATCAGTCTCCCATCTCTCCTAGCCATCTCTCCTAGCTTTCCAGGTTTCTCTTTCCCATTCAATGGGTGCCTCTGTGTACGTAAAAAACATGCCAAGTCCCAGCGCTGCAGAGCTGTCTGGGTGTGTGTGTGTGTTTTCTTCTCATTTCAGTTTTCTCTCTGCAAAAAAAAAAAGTCATAAGTTACTTTCGGAGCCCAACCTCTTGGCCTTTTAGGTTTTAGAAATATTCAATATCCCTTTTTTCCATTTGTATAAGTAAGCCAATAGCCTGGAACATTTCATGTTAAACATTTAAGTCTTTCTGAGAGCCACCAGGAGCTTTGGAGACCCACAAACAGCCCGATTCCTGGCTACCTTCCGTTGCGCAAGACTTGCCTGGAATGGTTTTTTTCAAAAAATGGTCTTCATCACTCAGCTATTATTGCCTGGCTTGATGGAGGAAATGGATTCTCTTAAAACATAGCCCCCTCCCCTGAAAAGAGAAAAACAGGATAAGATCCAGAGCAACTCCGGAAAGTTGAGAGCTGTGGTCTACAAGAGTGTGTGTTGGGTGAACAGTCCCGGATAGGAAGTGTTCAGTTAGCAGGAATCAGGCCCTGGGCCGCGGCAGGAATGCGGGTAAACATTTGGAAACCTGCGAATTCCTCCATGGAAATTACTCAGGACAGGCCAGCATTGGGGAGGAAAGGGTGCGCCCGTTTAGAAGGAGCCAGGTTTCCTGGACATCTTTATCTTTTTCCGACACCAGGGTTGGTTGGGAGTGGTGTCTGTGGTGTGATGTTCTCTTTCTTTCTCTGTAGCTGGAGGCTGGCAGCGACGAAGATCGAAAGTTAAACCTCAGGTAAGCAGATTTTTCATTTTTGTTCTGGAGTCTTTCTTCCAAGCAGGTAAGGAAATACTCTTATTCCTTTCTCAAAGGGAAAACCCTCCAAAGGAAGGAATACATCTGTTTTTTTCTTGCCTAAAAAAGTATACACAATGCACATACAAAAGTAGTGCTTTAAAAAATATACAAAATTATACCTGTTTGACTATAACCACCTTTAATAACATCATGTAACATTTGGAAAGGAAGGGAAATAATTGCCCTTCTTCTACCACCCTGGCATTACCATTATGAACATTTTTATGTATTTTCTTGCAGATTTTTTTTTCTGCCTTAAAAAAAAGATTAACCATTGTACTATACCCCCACTTTCTCATCCTGCTTTTGGTAAGAAGTTCCATTGGAGGTAAGCACTTGGCCAATTTGAAACAGGTACTCAACTCCCTCGGTTTATGCATTCAGGGTGGTTTATATGAGTACTCATGATTAATCTTTAGCTATATGTTCATTTAAAAGATTTTTTAAGATGTAGTCCTCGGTTGCTATATATATTCACTAGTGGACACCAAAAACATTTTTGTTTTCCTTTGCCAAAAATTAAGGCCTTCTCTTTGTTTGGGTATTTTGTTGGTTTACAGATGATTCAGCACCTTCATTATATAATGTATTCCTTTGCACCAAGCAACCAGTCTTAAGCTCTGACCTCAGAGTTTAAAAAAAGTAAACAAACTTTTAGGGATTCTTTTTTTTAAGTCTGTTTTATCTTAGGAGGAGGAGGAAAATTAATTGGAAAAGGAAATGTGCGTTCAGAAATCAGGGTCAGCCGTTCATTACTGAGAGCAGGATGTTCTCCTGGTTAAACTCTCAGGCAGAAGTGGTAGGACTATGCTTAGCCTCTCTTTGAAGTCTCTGCGTGTTTGAGTGCAGGGAGGGAAAATACTCCCTTTTATCGTGGCACACGTTATTTCTCAAGATTATGTGAGCCGGGAAATACTAGCCTGCAAAAGCCAAAGAGTTGCTGGATCCTTGTTTTTAATGTCCTCTGGGGGCAAGAGGACACATTTGCCCTTTCCCCCTGGGGTTTTGGTTGGTCAGGGCCTAGGTCAGGGTTTGCAGGCTGGGAACAGCTGGACTCCCAAGTGGGGGCAGTAATGGGCCAAGTTGTAGATCTGTAGATCCGACCGTCTGGGCGGAGGCAGGGCGGCTGGGGACTGTTGGGGGAGGGGAACCCCGGGGAGGGGCTTCCTGGGCATCTGCAGCCCCAGGCGCCTGCCTCCCCGCTCTGAGCACCCCTCCAGCCCCTTCCTGGGGGAGGAATCCCTTCCACCCCTTGCGACCATCTCTTTCTCTTGTCCATGAGATAGCATTGAGCCCTCTCTCTTAGACTGTCTTTGGGGCAAAGAACTATTTTTATCTTTTAATTACCTTTAATGAGCTGACAGCATAGTGTTTGGAGGTGTTGGCAGTTAATAAGAACTTATAAATGGCAGTGATGTGAAAATGTGTCGTGGTGGCCCTTTCTCTCTGCCTAGTTTGGAGCTGCAGAGGATCTTACAAAGGGACAGGAAATAACACTTTTGCAGTGTTATATGATGCCATATTTCATCCTCAAAACAACCCTGGGAGGGGCATTTTCCCAGTTGATAGGTAAGGAACCTGAGGCCCGAGATTGCACGTAGGAAATGCTATGTTCAAAGTGAAGCCTCTGCCACCTCTGACACCCGAGTTGATCGTACATACCGTGCCACCTTCCTGGAGACCGGGTTAGTCGAATCGGCTGTCTGGGATATACAGGTGAGTTGCTGAAAGGCACCCAGGTGGTTAGAGGCAGGGCCAGGGCCAGAACCTGCTAACTTGTGATGGGTGCCTCCTAGGATGTCAGGTCATTCTGACCCCCGAGAGTCTGTCTTTGCTGCTTTATCAAGTCCCCAATGCCAGCGTGACTGCTGGGAGACCCTGGGCCGGCGTCGGGGACCTGGGCTCTGGGCTTGATCCCCCCTTCCCCGGTTCTCTTTTGTGTCCCTCTTTACTTGCCTTGACATTTCACTCCCCTTCTTAGGCAGAGAACACCATCGTGGTTTCTAACCCTCCTCGGCAAACTAGGTACACTCTGGTGTCCCGGTTTAAGCTCTGATAGAAACCCTGTCACATCTACGTGTTAATCTGCATGTTTTAGGTCTTTTCTCTTGAAGCCTCTCCTAGAGAAAAAAGTTATGGAAGAGTTGTTGTCTTTGTTTGTTTAGGTGGAGGAGAGTTAGGAAAATGAGGTTTCTCTTTGTTTCCAGTGGAGTCTGGAGAGAAACTGCCCTTATTTCCTCTCTGGGGGTGCTGGGAGGGAGAAAACTGGGGGCGATTCGTGTCTCCTGTTTTCTTCCCTTTGTCTGTGCTTAACTCAGAGTTTCATCTTTTGGGTCATCCTGGAAGTCAGCTTTGACTCATCCGTTTGCGGTAAATTGCTGAATCATGGGGAGTCTCACCTGCTGTCTCCTTCCCAGGTCTCCCTGGGGGTGCTGTCATTCAGGTCCTCATACCTCCCTGTCCCATCGCACGGCCACCCATCGACCTGTCCCTTTGCCACGTGTATCACCCCGAGGGCCCGAGTCTCCCCACGTCCTGTCCTCCTTCTGCGTTGCTGGCCCTTCCTCCCTCCCCTTGAGGACTGCCCCTGTTCCGTGGTCACTCGCTGTCCCTAAGCCGATTCCTGCTTCACTGGGCCACAGTCCTCACAGTCAGTGGAGATTGCTCCCACCCTGGACATTTGTGACTTCTAATTCAGAGAAAGCAGGGAGCTCTTGATCTCTCTCTCTGTGTCAGGTACCACACCTGCCTTAGGTGGCAGGTGTATGTGGTTTTGTCACGTTCCTAACTGCTGGTACCTCCCTTAGTGACGGGGCCTCGGCTGTCTTCCTGCACATAGCATTTGTACAGTTTAAATGGGTGATCTCTTGACCCTGCGGTAAATTGCAGATGTGTATGAGAAATAGTGGGGCGCAGAGGAAAGAGAGTGGGGTTTGGAGTTGGGCAGACCTAGGTTCAGCCTCTGGCTCCTGCCCTGGTAGCTGAGTTCCTTGACCTCCCTGGGTCTCGATCCTTCCACCTGTAAAACGGAGATGACACTGCGACCTTCCGGGCTTTTCGAGTCATTTGCGTGCTGCTCCTTGCACAGAACGACAGAGCAAGGTCTGTGGTGGGCTCAGGTGCTACGTTCTGTCTTGTGCGGTGTGGTTCACAGCACGGAAGACAGAGGGCCCCACCGTGGATGCTCCGTGACTTGGAGCAGCCTCTGCCTCCTCCACCCGGCTAGGATCCCGTAAGATGCAAATAAGAACACCCGCTTGGAGGAGTCAGTGTTGTGATTCAGACAGTTTCTCTACAGACCTTCTGGGAAGTGTCTCAGGAGCTGATCCTCTCCTGCCCAGAATGCAGATGACTGATGCCGGGCCGGGCAGACCCAGTTCTCTGCCTCCTCTCCCCGGCTCGGGGCATGTGCCGATGCCGCCGGCCCCTCGCGGCACCCTCTTGGAAGCTGTGCTGTTCAGACTGTGGGAACTGCTGAGCAGATGGCCCGGCTGGCAGCGGCTCCTGGCTTCCTCGCCATCCCAGGAGCCAGCTCGGTCTGGCGTGAGACGTGAGTGGGTGTGCGCCAGGCAGGGCACCGGGCAGATCATATGGTTGTGTTGTCCCCGGAGTATGGATCAGGAATGAATTTTTTTTTTTTTTAATCCAATGTTTCCAAGTCAAGCGCTTGAAAGTGGTCCTTAGAGTTCTTCCGGTTTTGTTCTTTGCAGTTGCCTGCCCAGGCAAACGTTCTGGCCGGAGCAGCAGGATCTTCTCCGTGTTAGAATTTGACTTTGGCGGTAGAGTGTAAACTCTCCTATACCACTGCCTGTCTCCCCACGCTTCCTTCCCCGCTTGGTCTTGACCTGGAGCTCCCCACGGGACCCTGTCCTCCTTACAGCCTTCTGACACGTGGCTGTGCCTCCTCCCCCGCCCCGCGGTGTCCAGGTGGGGGGCTGCTCCATCTTTTCCGCAGACCACACTTCCCCATCTCCACTGGGCCCGCCTGCTCTTGCCCTGTCCGCCCTCTGGGGCTCCTCTCTGCCTTTCTCGATGGTCTGTCTCAGCCCGGGCTTTGTGTCTCTGCTGACAGTCTGTCCAGTTACGCGCTGCCAGGAGGCGTCGAGTACCTGCCGCGTCCAGGCTCTGTGCTAGAGACGGACACGTGTGTGGGTCGCCGTATCAGTTACCTATCGCTGTGTGACAAGCTACCACAAACGCGCAGGTTAAAACAGTGCACATTTATCATCTCACAGATTCCTTGGATCAGGACACGGTGTGTAGCTGGGTCCTCTCATGAGGCTTGTTGGGTCTCATCTGAAGCTTGGGGTCCTCTTCGAAGCTCGTGTAGTTCTTGGCCAAATTTCACTTTCCGGTGGCTGTAGAAGTCACGGCGGCTTGCTTCTTCAAGGCCATCGGGAGTCTGCTGCTGCTACAAGGTCTTAGAACGGATCGTGATCACAGGAGTGGCTTGTCCCATCTTGTTCCCGGTCCCACCCACATGCAGGGAAAGGGGCCCCCCAGGGCCCACCAGTCAGAGTGTGTGTGTGTTCTTGAGATGCCCCTGGTTCAATGCCCCAGAGAAAACACATGTGAACAGGTGGGTTTCCATTTAGTGTCACGGAGGAAACAGGTGGTTGTGTGATGGGCACGGGAGCCCAGTGCCCGTGGGAAGAGGCCGGGACCCAGGGAGAGTGCATGCCACGTCCTCTCTGCTCAGCACCCAGGTGCTGCTCGTACTCTGAGGCTCAGCATCTCTCAGGGTTCCCTGCCCTCGTGTCTGTTGGCATCTGGAATACCCACCTTCAGGGATCCTGATGTTTTTCCTCCATGAGCCTCGGCCGTGGGGAGGGACGGGCCTGGGATCGGCCCCCACACCCTCCTCTACCCCCTCACTGCGCTGTCTTGGGACTTTGCAGATGGGCAGAGTACTGCGCAGCTTGTAGGGCTGTTGTCAGAATTAAATTCGACAGTGACACGAACCTCCTCTCCCGTAGAAGACATTCAGCAAACGCCGCCTGCCTGCCTGTACCTCCTTCCCGTGCAGCTTCTGTCGGGAAAGATTCGTGATTCTTCCTTTCTCTTCCCCCAGGCATTTTTCTCTCCTTAGTGTTTCCTTGGGTCTTGTTTTGTAGCGTTTGTACGCATGCACGCATGTAAATGTTCCCTACGATGTGGGACTGGCTACGGGATTTGTGGAGCCCAGCACAGAATGAACACGCGGAGCCCCTTGTTAAAAAATCATTAAGAACTTCACGATGGCGACGGCAGAGAATTAAGCCAAGCGCGGGGCCCTTTGGGTGCAAAGCCTCGAGCGAGAAGCTGGCCTTGCCCGTGGGACTGTGAGCCACCTGGGAAAGGGCCTTCCTCAGCTGCCACCCCGCAGCACCTTGTGCACACTAGACGGGCCACAGGGGACTCGTGTATTGGATATTCTGTTCTGCATCGAGCAACCAAAAGTGGCCTTGGACATGCAGGAAGCAAAGGACAGAGAGATTTTTCTGCGCTGCTTCTCCGCACGGCTCGGTGGTACAGGTGCTGTCAGATCAGTCTCGGTAGCCCTCTGTCCTCATCTGTTTGCCTGTGAGCCATATGTTCAGCAGACGTTTGCTAAGCTCCTACTTTGTGCTGGGAATGTAGCAGGGAACAGAACAAAATCCCCACCCTCACAGCTGACTTTCTGTCGGGGGACACAAGACAGCAAAATAAACCAGCCTGATTTCGTGCAGTTAGTAAGTGGTAGCGCCGAGACCCCAGGTCTCGTTGACTCCTGCGCTCAGAACCTGAACTCTGAGCCTCAGAATTCAAGAGCCACCTCTCCTTTGCCTCCTCCCGACATGTTAGCCCTCTCACCAGGAGGCAGAGCAGCGTTATCCGGAAAAACCATGGCTTTGTGGTCCATTCTTCCTGCCTGAGCCCTTAGTGGCGCCACCGTGCTTTGGGCAAGTCCCGTCACTTGCGGGAGCTCTGCTTAAAGCAGGAGTTGTCCTGCGTCACCCTCACCTGCCACCACGTGGGTGTCCGGCCAGTAACACGGCCAGCTTCTGCCAGGTGCAGGCTCTGGGCTTGGAACTCCACGTGCGCCCTTGGTCTCATTTTGTCACCGCGACCAGCCTGCGGCACGGGGACTCTGCTCATTTTAACGAACTATAATAGTTTGTGGAGCCAGGGTTTGAATGCAGGTCTCTCTGACTCAAGAACCCGCGTTCCCCCCTTCCTGCTCCACTCTACACGGCAGACATGCGAATTTGTGTTCAGCTTGTCCTTTCCTGTCCCCACCCCCTGTGGCTTTTTAGGTGGTGGCCTCCTATCAACACCCTGCAGCACACAAACCTTTAACATTCTGGAGCCATCATACTCTTTGGCTGTTCCTTTCGGTTTAACTCGGGGAATATTTCTGCAGTTCGTTGGAGCATTTGACTTTAAAATCAGAATCTGCCTTCAACATGCATATATATTCTTTTAATTAGAAAATTCGTCCTGGAGTGGAGACAAATGAGGACAGAGAGGCGAAGAGTTGATTGGATTGGATTGGAACTTAATTAAACTTATTAAGGTTAACTTAAAGTGAATTGTGCCCGGAGTCTAGTAGGTTTCATTCAGCTTTCAAAATACCAGTGCTTAGACTTCAGAAGAGTGCCACGGGGCCCTGGGCTCATTCTTCTGTCGCACTTAGCACGCCAAGGGAGCGTGTGCGCATGCGAGCTCTGCTCGGGGTGATGGTGGTACCTGTAATCGTTCTCGTGGTCAGTGGCACAGAGCTTGAGTCAGAAAACTTAGGCTCTGTCTTGAGATGTATTGTCTGCTGTGCAACCTTAGGCAAGTCACTTCACCTCTCTGGGCCTCTGTTTCCTCTTCTGTAAAGTGAAAAGACAAGATGACATTATGGTTTCCAAATGTAAGAGAGGCCTCGGACCCACCAGTCGAGCTCTGTGTTTATATTGTGCTTCTGATCGCTTGCTGTCCATTTGTAACGGACTGTCCAGGGAGAGCGAGGCTGCACATCCGTGGGGTGTCTGGCCATGTCAGGGTTATGTTTCAGTGCTGGGGTGGAGAATGCGGACCCCTTGCTGGGACCCACCTCCCCCTCAGGGAACGGTTAGCCAGCTGCACCCCGCCCTCTGGAGCAGGGCCACACGCACGCTGCCTGCCGTGTAGACAGAAAAGACTCCGCCTTTAGAGCCGTCTTTGGCGTATGCGGTGCAGTGGTCAGATCTCTGGATCTGAAACTTCCCAAGGTGAGGAGGATGTCCACACGGGTCGTTCTGCTTCAGAGAAGGCTGAAAATGAGAAACCAGGATTAATCAAAAAGGATTAACCACAGTAAGGAGTGGCCACCTTCAGGGCGAGTAGGTGATCGGGGCGGGAACTCCTGCTTTGCGGCGTGGGGTGGCGTGCTGATGAGAGGGTGGGGGCAGAAGGATAGTGCGTCCCCAGAGACTGTGCACTAGTGACAGAGGTCACATGGGGAGCCTTGCACAGACAGAGCAGGCCTCTGGATCGCGGTACAGTCGCCACTTGCTTGTGTGGCTGTGGCCCTGGGCCAGCCGCCTGCCTCCTCGAAGCTGAAGGAAAACCCACCCCAGTCCCGGGGCCCTTGTGAGGTTGAAAAAGGTCTTGCCCCCTGTGTGGTGTCTGGCCCATGAGCGACTCTCCGTAACTGTGATCGTCACTGGTGTTGGTTCACGAGAGCCCCTCCTGCCACCCCTCTGCCCCTCCACGGCTGGACTTGAGGCAGTTTCACCGCGAAAGGCTAGCCTTAACCAAGTGCACCTAAGGGGGAAAGGAAAGCCCAGCGCTCCGCCTGTTTTCCTCCAAGTTCCACTGACACTTGTACCAGGCTTCTATCTCAGAAACATCATTCTTACACACCTTTTTTTTTTGAGACAGAGTCTCACTCTGTTGCCTGGGCTAGAGTGCCGTGGCGTCAGCCTAGCTCACAGCAACCTTACACTCCTGGGCTCAAGCGATCCTCCTGCCTCAGCCTCCCGAGTAGCTGGGCCTACAAGCATGTGTCACCATGCCCGGCTAATCTTTTTTATATATATTTTTTAGTTGTCCTGCTAATTTCTTTCTATTGGTTTTAGTAGAGACGGGATCTTGGTCTTGCTCAGGCTGGTCTCGAACTCCTAAGCTCAAATGGTCCTCCCACCTCGGCCTCCCAGAGTGCTAGGATTATAGGCGTGAGCCACCACACCTGGCCTATGTGCCTTTATATTTACAGATTTTCTTTCTTTTTCTTTTTCTTTTTCTTTTTCTTTTTCTTTTTCTTTTTCTTTTTCTTTTTCTTTTTGTTTTTCCTCTTTTCTTTTCTTTTCTTTTCTTTTCTTTTCTTTTCTTTTCTTTTCTTTTCTTTTCTTTTCTTTTCTTTTCTTTTCTTTTCTTTTCTTTTCTTTTCTTTTCTTTTCTTTTCTTTTCTTTTCTTTTCCCTTGAATGGTTACTTTCGACACTCTTTTTTAAAAGACTTTGTCTCAGAGCAGGCTGTCAGGAGGGCCTGTGTTAGGACGTGCCTGGTCTCTCCTTGAGGCGGGTGACCCTGCGCCCGCAGAAGTCATTCCTAGTCAGGGCCTGGCACATGCTTGCCAAAAGTCTTCAAGGCATGTTTCATGCTTCCCCAATCTGGGCCCGGTCAGAATTCCCAACAGGGAGGGGACCGTTGGTGTGGTCTGGAGAGAGCCAGGCCGGCTGCCACCTGTGGAAGTCACTTGTCACTTCCCGCATGCCCAGGCCCGCCGGGGCCGTGCCGTGTCTGTTGCAGGTGGGAGTCTGGCTCTTTAGGTCTGGAGTTGAGGCCACGGAACTGTCAGCAGCCCCCGCAGCAAGAGGGCCCCCTAAGGAACCTGCACCCCAGGCCCTGGGAACTCCTGGGCAGGCCCCACCACGCGGGGTGGGAGGGAGAAGTAGCTCTTGTTGAGCAGCCTAGTAATAGAGATGGTTTTTATTTAGTTATTTGCTTTGTTTATCAATTCAGCCAATGTGTATTTAGTGCCTATAAATGGGTTCTGTGCTCAATGCTGGGGACTCTATGTTGAGTAAAAAGAGTCCTTAACCCCTGGGGGTAACATTTGTATACTGTGTCTACCATAGCTCTTTCCAAAAGGGATTTCAAGCAGTTTATAAAATTCGTAGGGAACAATAGAATTTAACATTAGTGAGAAAATTGGGACATGGAGAGAATAGAGGATAAAATGAAGTCTGGGGAAGGTTTGGACATGCAATGCATGGCATAACATGGTACAGTTATTGGAATTTGGCCATGAGTCTGACTTTGAGCTTCCCAGTAGTCAAAGCAAAGAGGGAAACAAGATGAGTTTCTTGATTCATGGTGTCCTTAAAATACCAGCAGGTCGATTCCTCTGAAGAACTCTTCCTGATAGGTGCCTATGGGTGTTCATAAGGAGACCCAGCACAATGGATGGACAAGCAGGTTGTCTTAGCTCTGACTCTGCGGCCCTCAGGGAGAGCTGAGGCTGCATGCCCATCTCACCAATTAACCTGGGTGTTTGTGGTGTTTGGAGGTGAAGTCAGCAGCAGCGCTTGGTGCCAAAGCTACTGGCCGCCCCAGACACTGGGAACAGGATGCTGAGTCACATCTTGCAGGGCTGCGGCATCCTGGCTTCGCGTGCCCTTCACAATGGGAGGCTCGCATGGGCAAGTTGACCCCTGCTGCTCCAAACGTGGTTGCAGAGCAGGAAAAGGCTAAAATTAGGTCTTCCATGGGCCAGGGCTGTGTGTGTGAGGCAGAGGCCCTCAAATCCGGACACACAGAGACCAAGAGGAACCAGGAGAGCAGAGCGCACCGTCGTTCTCTGCTGCTGCGTGCATGGAGCAAGGCTGCTTCTGTTCAGGAAAACACAGAGGGAAAATGGTCCTGAGGCCCGGAAAGATCCCAGTTGATGAGCAAAATAGTATCCAAGAGATGGAAGGGAGAGCCAGGAAATACGCCCTTAACAGTGATCAGGAGAATGATTGCAGCTTTTATCACCTACCGATAAAGAAAAATGACGATTAGTGTTTTACACAAATTGAATTAAGTGGAATTTTTAAAAGATAGTTTTTTAAATTTTGAAATAATTTCAAACTTACAGAAAAGTTGCAAATACAGCGCAAAGAACTTATTTTCTGAACCATTTGAGAGTAAGTTGCCAACCTGCTGCTCATCGCCCTTGGAGTGCAGGCAAGGACATTGTCCCGCGAACCCCAATACAGCCAGCCATGCAGAGTGTGAACCCTGACGCTGTCCCACTGCCTAATCCCCAGACCCATGTGATCTTCGTCGTGTGTCCCCATGACGTCCTTTGTAGTGAAAGGGTCCCGTTCAGGAGTGCCCATTGCGTTTAGTTGTCTGCCTTGACAGATGATTTGAGGTCTGAGTTGTTGGGGAGCAGAAGTGGATTGTTTCGACGCTGTTTTCCCAAGGTGTCAACTTGGCTGAAACACAGCGCTGAAGAGCAGAGATCTCTGCTTTCTTCCCCTTCCAGCTTCTCCGCTTCTTGGTCACATGAACCTGGGCGAGTGACTTGCCCTCCCCGAGTCTCCTGCGCTATGTATGGAACACTCACAGGTGGATGCTGAGGATTAAATGAGCTACTACGTCAACCGAAATGTTTAGTTTCAGCATTATATTGATTGAGTGCCCGCTGTCTTCTGGGCACTGGATGCATCCTGAGACAGAGAAGTCACAGCCTTAACTCTCACGGTGCCCAGGATGGTGTGGGGAACTTACCTGCTGTTGTGTTGTTCGCAGCACTTGGTTGCCAAGAGGCCCTGCCGCCCAGGTGGCTGTAAGTCACAGCAGTGATGTCCAGTTCGTCCCGTGTGTGGTGAGGACCCAGCCTTCCTGCGACACAGAGATTGCCAGAGGGAGCGCATCATAGGATGCTTTGGGACCGGGGAGGAGGACAGCTCCGCCGGTGTGTCTACCAGTGTTTATTTTTGAATCTATTATCTGGCAGGCCCAGAGGGACATTTAAAAACTCCACGTGTCGCGTCCCATTGTGAAGCTCAAATACACCGGCAGGAAGGTGCCTCCACCACCGGTCAGTAGCCAGGTGGGTCCCGGAAAACGACCTGGAAAGCAGGGAACTTGGGTTCCTACCACTTTGTAAGTGCAGTGGTTGCTCAGATCCGTGAGGATTGGTTCTGGGGATCCCCCCCACCCCCATGAGGATACCAAAATCTGCGGGTGCTCCAGTCCCAAAGTCAGCTCTGCAGAACCCTCGGATTCAGGAAGTTCTGCCTGCCTCGGACGCTGTATTTTCAATCTGCAGTTGGTTGAATGCGTGCTGTGTTTATTGAACAAGTGGCTTAACCCCTAAGCCGCATATCCTCACGTGCAAGGTGGGAGAAGGTGCTAGAAGATGTTGAAAGGGAGGAGCCGTGGCTCGCAGCTCAGGCCACGCGGGAAGAATTCCTGGAGAAGACACGAACACTGAAGACAGGCACGATACCGTGGGGGGACCGGGGAAGGGTCTCTGAGGACAGTGGCGTAGCTAGGGACGGAGCAGAGAATGCGCAGAGTGGGGGAGAGAGCGCAAGAGGTAACACACAGAAGGTTTTTATTGCAAAATACTTTTTCCAACTGTATTAGAAGCCCCTTGAGGTCAGGGAATGTCAGATGAATGAAATTTAGGTTAATGACGTAATGGCTCACTGTGGCTGCCAGAGAAAGTTAGCACAAAGAGTTCGGACTCTAATCTGTGGATGATGTGGCATTATGGAAAGTTCTGGGGCTGGGAAATAGGCTAATGAGAGCCGTGGCTAGGAAACTGGAGTGAGCTAGAGGCCGGAGACAGAGGCTCATGGTTCCCAGAGCTATGCTGTGCTATGCTGTGGCTGCTAGCTCCGTATGGCTCATTAATATTACTTAAAATGAAATAAAGTGACAAATTCAATGCATGGGTCACACTTACTGCATTTTGGGCCTCAGTGGATACCCATGGCTGGTGGCTTCCACGTGGGACAGCGCGGATAGAGAATGCGTTCCTGTCCTTTTTCAGCCCTGTCGGGCAGGGACGTTCTGAGTACCCGGCACAGAGCTGGGTGCACGGCGGGGCTGGGTACATGCTGCCTGGCTCGCGGGGGTGAGGAGGGCCCGAACTGGGGTGGTGACTGAGGCACTGGGAAGGAGGGACCCTGAAAAAGTTAGGGCTCGATGGACTGGGGCTGCCTCCCGATGAAAGGGCTGCGAACCTGAGTTTTGTAGTTGTCTTAAAAACATTTCCTTCGTGCGCCTGTTATTTCTGGCTGGTTAGGGTGTCTTTGCTGCGGTAGCATTTCCTGCACAGTGCAGCTTTTATACCTCCTGCCCTCATTCAGGGGGGCTTAGATGCGGATGTACCAGATGCACAGAGAAAGATACACTCGCTGTCACTTCCATAGGGCCTGGGGGCCTTATGGGGAGACCATCCCAAGGTTTCCAGAGACGATTCAAGGTACATCCTTTGCTGTCTTATTTATGCAGGGAAAAAAAATTCCTGCTTTTGCAAATTTGCTGGTCAGTTGAGCTGCTTGCTCCTACCCGTTGGTGAGAAGGAGAGCTGTGTAGCTGGCTCGGAGAATGTCTCTTACTGTCTGGAATATTTTGGACATTCCTTCTCTCTGAGAGAAGCCTACGCCTTCTAGCCAAACAATACATGCCCCAGCAGCACAGATATTTGCAACAAGCCCTGCCAGCATTTTTTGTCCGTGACCCCTTTCCCTAAGCGTTAATGCAGTGCCCTGCAGAGCTGGAATTTCTCCATCCTCAGCACTGTGCGTTTAGGGGAACATCTTGGGAAACTCTCGTTGACAGGTGTGTCCCTGGAGTTCCTTGTTTTCTTATACCCGGGAGGATGGCATTTGGAACAGGCCCTGCCAGACTGCACCATGAAGCACAGAATAAAAAAAAAAAAGAACAAGACCTTGGTACAACTCAGGGTCTCTGTGGCTTTTATTTTATTTTATGTTTGTTTTGTTTTTATTTTTGCTCAAGTTCAAATGCGATGTAATCTGTGGGTTTTAAACATGAGTTCAACATAAGGTGAGAACCTGAGAACCATGGATAGAATTTTCCATTCCCTCTGCAGTGTTTAGCTAATCTCTCTCCAAATAGTGAGCTTGCATTTCCTTTACATCTTTATAAACTTCACTTCGCTAGGAATGGGATCTGACTCTACCTAAAACATCACCAGTAGTGGTTTTGAGGTCAGTCCGTCTTTATCATAAGCTTTACCTGCTGCTGGTCCTGCCCTCTGACCTATGGGTTCTGCAGAGAGAGCACTGAACTTGGAGCCTCCCAATCACGTTCTGCCTGTTGTTAGCTGTATGACCACAGACAAGTTATTTATCTTATCCTGGTCTTGGATCTTTCATCAGAAGAATGGAATTGCGAGAATGAAGTGGGGAAATGTAGGGACAAGCTCTCTGTAAACTATGAAGTACCGTGTGGATGGAAGCTCTTCTTTACTTGTTGAAAGCAGTATGACCGAGTGCCTGTAGTATACCAGGCATGCGGGTGCTGAGAATGTGTTTTGTTGACAGCTCCACCACAAGCCTGAGGTTTGGTTCTTAGCTTTGCACATTCTGAAACTTGACTTTAGGAGTTCGCTCAGGGATGAGCAAGTTCTGAGAACTGATTTATGCTAACCAAACTTACAAGGCACTGATGTATAAAGTGGGATTTATAAATTCACATTCTTGAATAATGCACGAGGGGGTCTTTTATGACACAAACCAAATCCTCCTCAGTTTGCTGTAGGGGACGTGGGACATAATCTTACTTTCCTGCTCCCTGAACCCCTCTGTTTGCTGATTCTTTTTGAGGCCTTGCTCAGTATCATTTCTTCCAAGGAGACCTCCCTGGACCCCTGTGTGTGTGTGTGTGTGTGTGTGTCTGTCTGTCTGTCTGTCTGTCTGTAGCACCCTATACATTCTTCTGCTGTGGAACTTGCCATGTTATATTGACGTGACTGTCCTGGGCCTGTCAGACACACAAGACTGTCATGTTGCTATGGAGCAGGAACTGTGTCTGTTTCATTGCTGAATTCCCCGGGCTTAGCACCAACGGGGCACAGGAGACACCTCGCAAATACTTATAAATATAAGTGAATGAACAGAACCTCCTCTCTGGAATGCTCACTGGCACCCCTCTTTTCTGTGGGTGACAACTTTACACTAGTTCCTTTTTTTCTTAGAATTTCTCTCAAGTCCAAGGGACGGACCACAGACCCCTCAGCAGTTACCCTGAGACCGGAGCACAGTCAAGGGTGACTTCTGTCCATGTGAAAGCAATCCAGTGTGGCTCAGCCAGGCCAGTCAACGCGGGGCCCTTTACAGAGCCTATGCTTTAGGCTCACGTTCTCTGATCTTTTGCAAGATACAGCGTCAGAAATCCTGAAATCGTACCATTTCAGTAACTCCCTGTTTCCTTGGGTATAAATTGCGATACCAGTGCCTACTTGGTCTCATAGAGTTTTGTAAAAATCAAGTGAATTGACATTTGCCAGAATGCCTCGTCCGCGGCAGAGTGTATCAAAGCTCTCATCTGTCGTTACTGTGGTCATCATTTCATACCATTAACACAGGGCCTCCTTTAGAAGACAGGAACATCTGTGACTCCGCAAGTATTTGGTAGTCACTACCCTTCTGAGAGGACCAGGCATTCTTCTTGGGTTATTTTTTACCAGAAAAAACATTACCGTGCACCTATACATATGGTATTTTTACAGAGTCCATGAAGAAGCCAGTTTTCTCTGTTTCTTCTTTTTTCTTTTCTTTTCTTTCTTTTTTTTTTTTTTTTTTTTTTTGAGATAGAGTCTCACTCTGTTGCCCGGGCTAGCCTCCCGTGGCATCAGCCTAGCTCACAGCAACCTCACACTCCTGGGCTCAAGCAATCCTTTTGCCTCAGCCTTCCGAGTAGCTGGGACTACAGGCATGCGCCACCATGCCCGGCTAATTTTTTCTGTATATTTTTAGTTGACCAATTAATTTCTTTCTATTATTAGTAGAGACCGGATCTCGCTCTTGCTCAGGCTGGCTTTGAACTCCTGACCTTGAGCAATCCTCCCGCCTCGGCCTCCCGGAGTGCTAGGATGACAGGCGTGAGCCACCGCGCCCGGCCTCTCTGTGTCTTCTGTTGTTACTCAGTCCCAGGGTTCTTGACCTTGGCAGTGCATCAGGAGCACCTCTGGAACTTTGCAAAAAGCTGATTCCCAAGATTAATCCCAGACCTTCCGAATTAGATTCTGTTAGGGTTGGACCTGGGTGTGAACGTGTTCTCCAAGTTTCAGAGGCGGTTTGCACATGTATAACCAGAGTTGAAAATCAGGGGTATTCACGTGATATTCCGTTGCGTGATATTTCTACACCAGCTGTTTTTGTTCTTAAGGAAATTGTGTTTCTAAGTGGCATGGCACACACCCAGATTACCCGTCCTTGAAGAAAATCGTTATCTTTGCCCTTATTGATAAAAACAGGGTTCTGTTCATTCATTCAAAGAGCCACATATTTGTAATGTGTGGAATACAGGGCTGAGCCCTATAGAGGACTATCAGAACGTATCTATAGTAGAACATACATTAGAACCAAAAACTGTGGGTTTCCCAGACCAGTGCTTTTGCTTTTCTGACACTTTAAAGTGTACCAGAATTACCATGGGAGGGGCCCAGGCTGTCTGGAGTTTCTACTTCAGAAGCTTTGACTGGCTTCCTTCATTTGTCATGGGGAGAAAATAGTACCTGCCCAGCAGAGCCGCGGGCATCCGATGATGTGGCGTAGCTGAGCACCTCGTGGAGTCTCAGCCGCGTGGTGGGTATTTGCCAAATGACAGTCCTGTGACACCACCCTGGACATCACCTTCCCGGTCAGTGTGGCCGTGCCGGTCGCAGAGCTTCTTGGCACTCCCATTTGGTGCAGAAGAACCAAAGGGTGTGTCCTGTCCCGTAAGTGTGGTGGCAGCAGTGGGTCAGGTGATGCCATGGGCCCCCTTTCGATTGCCTGGGGGGCAGGTGGAAGAACTCTGACCCTAACCTTCTTTTCCTGAAGTTCTGTTCTGGAAAATCGTTCCCTTTCTTTCTTTCCTACACACGATGCATTCGGATGTTGGGAAGGAGAACTGGAGATGGGACCTGGATTCTGACTTGTCAATGTCACGTGTGTTAGCAGGACCAAAGCGGCGGCACCGCAGTCAGCCGCCGGGGCAGACACGGACAGAGGTGACGGCGACATAACGGCTCCAGTTTCCTCTCTGGATGAGTAGAGTGGCATTCCAGGGGTTAAGAAAAGTGGGTGTGGGGCGTAGACCCGAGTCTGGTCCCATCGTGGAAGGGTGTCTGTTCTGAGCAGGCGGCAGCTTCCTCACCTGCGGATCAGAACAGTGGTGGTGTGCATTTTACTTAATCCTTTGGGGAGGATTAGTTGATCATTTGGGAGCTGGGGGAAGCTTCCAGGTAAGGCATCCCCAGAAGCCCCTACTCAGTGCCACCTCCTTGGGAAGTGTCCCGGAGCTCACCAGTTCAGTGCACCCCCTTCCTTGCTGTAATCCTGGCAGAGCTGCTTTCCTGGGGTACTTACCCCCATCTGCCTTGCGCTTGGTTATTCTCATCCTGACTTTATCTCACTGGCCGAAAGACACAGCACAGCTCCTGGCCAGCTTCTGCCAGGTGGGTTTCGGGATCACGTCCGCACTCTTTGGGACCTTGGCAGCCTGTCCTGCCCTGGGCACCACACGTATCCCAGAGCACCTCGCGTGTGCACACGTGGTTCCCTCTACCTGGCGTGTTCCCTGAAGCAGCTATTATTAGCATGACTGAAGAAGTTTCAGAATGGAAAATCACTCTAAAAATGTAGAATAGGCCGGGCGCGGTGGCTCAAGCCTGTAATCTTCGCACTCTGGGAGGCTGAGGCGGGCGGATTGCTCAAGGTCAGGAGTTCGAAACCAGCCTGAGCAAGAGTGAGACCCCGTCTCTACTAAAAATGGAAAGAAATTAATTGGACAACTAAAAATATATAGAAAAAATTAGCCGGGCATGAGGGCACATGCCTGTAGTCCTAGCTACTCGGGAGGCTGAGGCAGGAGGATCGCTTGAGCCCAGGAGTTTGAGGTTGCTGTGAGCTAGGCTGATGCCACGGCACTCACCCTAGCCCGGGCAAGGGAGTGAGACTCTGTCTCACAAAAAAAAAAAAAAAAAAACATAGAATAACTGTGGCCACCGTTGGGTGGATGGCTGGCGATTTGGAAGAAAGAGGCATCCTTCAACGTGTTGATTTTTGCCAGAAGGGGGTCCTGAGGCTTGGGGTGGGTTCCTTGGTGACCAGCTGTTTGCCCTCACGGTTTCCAATGCACACCCCAGGGCTTGTTCCTGCAGCCCTGCAGAAAAGCCCGTAGGAGTGAAGTGCTCGGAGGAACTGCGGTTGTTTTGCTCCCGCTGAATGGCCCCCTTTCATCGGGATGTGCTGGAACAAGGACCTTTTTTAAGCCAAAATATCAGGGGGAGACAAGAGTTCCACAAGAGCCATTTGCTCTTCGGGTGGGAACCTCGTCCGAGGAGGACTCCAGCCCACGGCTCTCTTGGAGGGACGCGTCGGCTTCTCCCTGGCCTTTCCCGTTCTTCCGTCGGGAGTGGATGGAGGGAGCTCTGCGGAAAGTTCCAGGGGGCGTTAAAGATGTGAACACGGCAGTCGCAAACTTTCTCTCTTTCACCGACTTATGCGTCTTCCTTCGGCCGACTCGGTACTTCCGCTGCTCAGAGGTTTCCAGCCCACATCAGTATGTGCGACCACCCTGATTTCTGTTTCCCGAACCGTGTCTTGGTTTCTGGATGACACTGTCTGTTTCTGTTCTGACTGTTTGGGGTTTGGGGAGGAGCATTGATGGAGTTTTTTGTCTGTCTTCAATGCTTTGCAGAAACTTTAATCTTATGAAAGCTTCCCGAAGGGCAGTAATCAGCGTCTGAGAGTATATCTGTGTCGCGGAGATAAAAGCGCTGAGGCTGGTGGTGGAGAGGGCAGTGGCCGAACCTTTTTTTACCCCTCGTCAAGATTTTTCTTGAGGGAATGGAGGAAGATGTGTCTACTTTGTCTGTCTGGGTCTGATCTTCCGTAACTTCAGTCATTCTTTTTGGGACACTAGAATCTTTGGTGAGAAGGCTGGTGGTTCTGTGGCTGGATGGTTTGTGGGTTTCACCTTCCTTGTCCTGGGCACCTGGTAAAGTGTGTGCACCATCGCTGACTTGGGTTTCTTAAAGGACTTCCCCGGCGGGGCCTCATGAATCAGGGTACTGTGCCTGTCACTTGGAAGGCTGGCAGGGAGAACCCCATGAAGCCCCTGCCATAGGAAATAGCCATTGCATCGGCTACCCAGAGGGCGTGCGAGGCTCAGGGCCTGGAGTGAGCTCAGCACAGCAGACGGGAAGCAGGGTCACGGAGAGTGTCTGCATCTTGTTTTCATAAGCCCTGTGACTGCCCGCACTCTGCGGCCTCCCACCCCAGCCCCCAAGAGCCCTCTCCTGCGGTTTTCCTGCCGCTTAGCCCCTTACTGTATGCGCAAGGACGCAGGGTGACCTCATGGCCTTGGGATAATGTGCTGCATGGGCTTCCCTACGGCTTCCAGCCTTGCTCTTTACAGTAAGTGCTTGTTGCGGGTGGTCATGGGGGAACAGAGGCAGAGTGTTCCAGGGCCCTAGTTAACACAGTCCCCCGACTTCACGTGTAGAGGGGGCGGCTCTGATGCTTACCACGCTAGGGACTCTGAGGACGAACAGCTGGCCTCGTAAGTGGTCATGGGGCAGAACCAGCCGATTCTATTGCATTGTTCCTTTTTTTTTTTGCAAAGGAATATAAAGGAAACCAAGGGGAATTTCTGCCCATGATTTCCAAGGCAAAGGTCACCGTTGAGGGTTGGTGGCTGCTTCCAGAGTGCTCGGGGGTTTCTGGTCAGTATGACTTTTTTTTTTTTTAAACTCTTGAACAAAAGAGGTTTGATGTTGCCTTGAAAAGATTTTCCCAGCTGGTCCCATGAACTGATCGTTGTTTTAAGTTTCAAGGGTTTTGGAGTTCTCTTGCATGGCTCTGTCGGATTTGGATGAGAATAAGTAGTAAGTGATCTGTGTCTCCAACGGAACAGTTCTGAGAGCAGACTCGTGAAATTCGAAGGCAGGCGAGGGTGGCGGGTTTTCGGAGTAGAAAAGCAAGAGGTGGGCTCTGCAACCTGACGACATGAGACAGCCTGGATCTCCAGTCGGCCAGATGGATGCGAAAGAGCCTTTTAGCTTCCCATGGGCGAGGGCGAGACAGCAGGGAAGGGACACTTCTCGTTTCTTTCATTATTTATGATCCCGGCCTTCTTGGCAGCAGCATAAATACGGGGCTGTAATGGGGGGAGAAGGTGACTCGGCCGTGTGTCTGCAGTGACAGCTGGGGTATCGTGCAGATGCAGGGGGCGGGTCTCACGAAATGCACGAGTCACCAGCCGTCAGTCACGTCAGTCACCCAAAGGCCTGAACGAGAGAGGGAGAACTCAGCCTTATGATTTAACACGTGAGCAGTCCCTATTTTTAGCATGAGAATTTAACCAGAAAAATTAACAGATTTTTATGGTGGATTGGCTATCTTAGAAGAGAGCAGTTTTCCTGACTTTAGGAGCTACTGACTTAAAATGCTAGTTCATGTGGTGGTTTCCTAGCTCCTGGAGTCATCTTCTCAGCTCGGCTGGGTTTTTTTTTTTTTTTTATTCCAGGATTAGAACGTTTAACTGCTAATTGTTAGATGTCTGGGGCAAAGGTGATCTTGCTTTTCTGTATTACAGAAAACATCCTTGTATTTCTGTCCGGAATGGATTTGCTTAAGCAAATTAAGAACATTCTATTTTTTTTAAAAAAGGGCTGCTTTTTTTTTTTTTTTTTTTAGCATTTTTTCCTTCAGATCATTTATATCTTAATAGGTTGCTCAAAAGAGAATTATTTTTATAGTTCCCTATAATTTGAACGGTGACTTTCTTTCACAAAATTAATAAAATGTTCTTTTTCTTATTATATAGTATGTTTCATATGACCTTGAAAATCAAACAAAAATATAGCCGCTTTAAGAAGTGAATATTTGTTCAACATAGAGAATTTGGAAAATAGTAGAAAGAAGATAATCATAGGTGGTCTAGTGCCCCCCAAAAACCACTATTAATAATTGTAGTGTATCTTACAGGTAATTTGAGAGTTGATGGTATTTTTGAATAATGGGCAGTAATTAAAAGCTGCTGCATTTTTTTTTATGTCTTAATTTGTACATAAACTGAGGATTTTTTTTGATAGTCAAATCATGAAGGTGAAACATTTTTTAATTCTAATTTTTAAAGTTATAATTTGGATATAAATGTTATTGGTCGTTAAAGTAACAAAGGCCCAAAGATTCATTCTGCTGAGAAATTCACTAGGTCAGCTTGAGGTTTCCCACAGGAATAATGGACCGGGCAGCCTTGGCTAAGTTAAATCACAGGTCAGGCGGCACCCACTTCCGTGAAGATGTAAACAGCTAGAGAATGTGTAATTTCATCTTCCTTGTCTTCCGTCAAGGGGGATGTCACCAAGAAGCAGTGAGGTTGTTCAAAGTCAGAGAGTTAGAAGTAGAGATCAGCAGCGAGATTATGAAAATTCACAGCGTGAATCACCCTCTCCTGGTCAGGGAGTTGTTCTCTATTTTTAGAAAATGTTGTATCACAGTGAGATCCCTTTCTAGTATGCCGCAGAAAGGGGCTCATGGCCCTGGGAGAGCCCACACAGAACTTTGGGTGTTGTAGCAGGAATATGATTTCATCGCGCAAACTCTGCAGCCGCAAGCTTTTAGCAAAGGCAAGGTTTGGGAAGAGTCCTCTGTGAACTTATCACAAGGGCAAGTTCACCCCGCTTGCATTTCACGTGCCATTTGTCCCCTGTAAAGCTTTCTTCCCCCTGTAGCATTTCTTTGCCCGTTTTCCTCTCTGAATGACAGTCTAACTGTGCTCTGGTTTTATTCTTCCCAGCCTAAGTGAGAGCTTTTTCATGGTGAAAGGAGCAGCCCTCTTCTTACAACAGGGAAACAGCCCTCAAGGCCAGCGGAGTCTTCAGCACCCCCACAAACATGCAGGTGACGGCTCTAAGTTGATGCTTTTAAATCGGAACTCCTTTTCCTTACAACAGAGGAACCTTCCATTGTCGGCGGTGAGCAATTTGCTGGGTTTTAAGGCCAGAGAAATCGTGGAACACAGTTTTATAATGACCAGTGCAGGTAGAGGCTTAGGTGTTCTTTCCCTGAGCAGGCCATGCAACCTTTCCCGGGTGGCACTGGGATCTGGGGAGCCTTTGAAACCATGTGTGTCTGTGAATCAGCAGTGTCCTGTGGGATGTAAAGATTCCCTATACAGAGTGTATCAGACAGCTGCAGATGACAGCCCGGCTTTTTAACAAATGCACCAAAATGCATCCTAGCCAGATGTTGTCCCCTTGAAAATAACCACCTGAGACGCTACCTACCTAGTCTGGGGATGCTGTCATTTCTCCGAGCATCTGGAAAACACTCACTTGGGGAATTTCTGTAAGAACCTTTGGCCCTCACTCTGAACTTGCCCCTGTGATGGGAAGTCTTGATTCTGTAATGGTGCGTTTGGTTTTTGGAAGTGGACAGAAGTAATAGAATGGAGATCAAACCAAAGCAAGTGTTAATTTAGGTACAAAAGCGAACAGTTAAGAAAGGCCTATGAAATAACAAGGCTGGTTTCCTTAGGAGACTTGACTTGAAACCAAAGGCAGTTAGAAAAGAAGAATTCCAAAAACGCTTGCACACAAGTGAATCTCTGTCGTGGGTTGATGGCGTCCCCGGGCACTTCTTGGGTGGGCAGCACATATTTGAAAGTCTGGGAAGTCCTGTACCTTTTGGAACAACAGGTGAAACCAGCTGGCAACTGGGGCTGGTTTTCTTGTTACCTGTGATCATTTTGTTTGTTTAACCTCAAGTTATCCAGCTTCACTTCAGATCTGAGTGCTTAGGTTAGAATTTCATACCGTACGATTTATAGCAAACGCCAAGACTCAGTATTTTCACATGCTGATCCTTATAATCAAGCTTTAGATCTGTTTTAAGCTGAGAAAATAATTGTCCTGCACAAGAAGGCAGTGTGGTTTGTGGAAACGATATTTGCTTTGGAGCCAGGCAGACCTGGCATCTGTTCCCAGTTCTGCAACTTACTGAGCAGTCATAGGTCGATTTCTGAGCCTAAGTTTCCTAATCTTTACTCTGGGCATAAAATATTGGTACCTTAGATGGTATGGACATTTAAAATTATACACATAACATGCCTGTCTTCTAGTAGGGGGTGTGTGTGTGTGTGTGTGTGTGTGCATGCATGCATGTGTGTGTGTAGCTACAATTATTACTACAATGACTTCTAGTACAATAAAACCATAAACAGATTCTTCATTCTTGAATTTACTAATGGTTCTGCCCTGTTAGGAATTTAGCCATTGTTCATGTCTTAGCTATAATGCATGCAACAAAGTGAGTGCTCAGTCTTTGCTCACTAAGTATAAAATGTCCCCTTCCTCTGTTTCAAAGAATAGCAGGGTGGGAAGAAAGCCACTGGCTGGTTGACTCTTCTGCCCGTGAGGTCTAGAATGGACAGTGAGCTGAAGAAGGCAGAGGGGCCGCCAGCTGTCCCCGGGTGCTTGGTAAATGGCCTTGGGACAGGCATAGACTTTACATTAGTTCCTTTTTTTCCTAGAAATACTGTCAGATTCCTTAAGTGAACCAGAGTCCCCCCACTAATCTCTTGTGCAGAGCCTAGTACAATCGGGGGTTAATTCTATCCACATAAAAGTGATTCAGTTTGTCTCAGCCAGTCCGGTAAATTTGGGACCCTCTCTAGGGCTTAGATTCTCTGATTTTTCTGTGTGTGGATGTCAGACTGCGGTTTGAATTTCCGTCTGTCAGCAGGTCCGTATCTCGGCAAACAATCCCACTGAGAGGAGTTTATCTGTGTGGAAAATGTCCCGTTCACTTAGGCGTTTATCAGACAAGGGGTTTGTTTTCACTTTCATCTGTGAGTTCTGTGACTTGGGGTGGATGGTGGGAGGGCCCAGACAGGTGGAGAACCAAGCCATGGTGCCGTGTGGCACGGTGGCCTCAGTGACGTGACAGGCGGGGTGCCGCCCAGGTGGAGGAAGGGGCACGGGAGCTCCACGCCCTCCTTTAACGTGACCCATTATCTCTAGATCATTCCGTAGACAGCAGAGCCAGTGTGGGGTGTTAGACACCAGGGAATCCTGTCACTGGAGAGAAGAGATGGGAAGGCATGGTTCCTTCTTTTTTTTTACTGTAGGAAGAACACTGAACATGAGCTCCACCCTCTTAACTACAGGAGCAGGGTTTTTTTTTTTGTTTGTTTTTCTTTTTTTGAGACAGAGTCTCATTCTGTTGCCTGGGCTAGAGTGAGTGCTGTGGCATCAGCCTATCTCACAGCAACCTCAAACTCCTGGGCTCAAGCGATCCTCCTGCCTCAGCCTCCCGCGTAGCTGGGACTACAGGCATGCGCCACCATGCCTGGCTAATTTTTTCTATATATTTTTAGTTGGCCAATTGATTTCTTTCTATTATTAGTAGAGACGGGGTCTCACTCTTGCTCAGGCTGGTTTCAAACTCCTGACCTTGAGTGATCTGCCCGCCTCGGCCTCC
>CAUYRT010019261.1:0-17972 GCA_963574885.1 Lepilemur ruficaudatus
CAAAAACTGATTCATGTGATTAACTGTACACCTCGGTAAATTCACTGAAAATCATTTAATTGTACACTTAAAATGGAGTGTTGGTTGTACGTAGATACAGTTGGAGCACTATGTATGTACTCTCTGGACTACTTTGACAGAATAATGGCATATTTTTATATTCAAAGAAATTTTAAAAAAAAGAATCAACATTGTGCTGTTCTAGCCTCTGCATAGAATAGTATATAGGCACTAGGAATTATACCTTTTAAGCATATGTAACAGTTCTTTCATGTATTATTAAATTAAATAGCATTATATGCAATTTATATATTTAGTGATTGTAACTATAAAAACAAAATACAATACAGTGATTATGGTAATTTTGAGGCTAGTGCTTTTATGGATGATTTTTTTTCTGTTTTCCTAAAGTTCTGGTTTTATACTTAAGATTTGCTCTTTAAATGAAAAAGACTGACGTCTTTATACCGTCAGTTATATTATTTATATTTAAGATATGTTTTAAAATATATAATAAATAAATTGACATTTTTGCCTTTACGTTTAATATAATAGCCTTTTAATATTAGAAATAAATTTAGATATCAAGTAGTCTAATCTTCCAGGCTAATATAAAATTTTCCTGGAAAGTAAAGTGTCCAAGTAGTCTTTCATCCTCCTCTCCATCATTTCAGTGACAAGTGCTTAAGAACAAACTACTACCTATAGTAGTATCTTAAACCAGAAAATAAACCTCTCTTTAATACAACCGTCTATTCAAATTTTTGTTTCTTATTTTCCAAAGAGATTACATTTAAGTATTATATGAGATGAAAGTAATTTATATATCCTGAAGTGTTTCAGTTTTCTGTGACACGAATGTATTTCAAGACATGCACCAGGCTTTTCCTGGATGTTTATAAACACGTAGTAGAAGTTTTGATGAGACTCCGCAGGCTTTAGTCATGTCTCAGAAAAATGCAGGTGATAGACAGCACAGAGGTCACTGCTATCAATCACTCCCACAAACTTAGTAATGTCTGTAAATCCCATTTATTGTTCTGGGACACTTGGGTTATAGTTTTGTCTACAGAAATGCCACATACGTACCCTTCTCTAGATACTCATATTTGCTGTGTGGGTCTGTAATTCAGAACATAATTTCTCCTTTTTGTTTTTTCTCCTTTGTGACATGTGAACTCACCTTAAAGTATTTATTGTATAAAAGAGACTTTTGGATCTTTATAAACTACAGAAATAGGATTGTGGCTGCAAGTGTCAGATATATCTTGTTTTAGATTCTTATCCTTAAAGTTGTCTAAGATGTTTCCCTAAGTTTGAGATTTTGTGAGGGAAAAATTTACCAATTTACCAACACTTAATTTAGGCACTTATAGATACAGAACAAATAAGTAAATACAATTTTAAAATGATTGTGAATCTGTCATTTATTCTCATTGCTTTGTTGCTATGACATTGAAATAAGAGCTTGTGGTTACTCTCTAAATTGGCTTCTGTTCTATTCTTGCACTTTCTAAAAAACCATTAATACATGCTCTCAGCTTCTGATTCGCCAATGATATAGTCAAACTGTTATCTTTTTGGTATAAGACCTGTTAAGGATTTGTGTTCGTATCTTTTTGTTTGAAATTACTTATCGTGGAGACTTTAAACATGCCTGTTTTCCATAAATTAGAAAGCCTTAGTTGTATCTTTGTGTTTATAATACTATTGTCACTGGTGTCACTGCAGATATCTAACTGAAATAGAACTAATGAAGATACATTTTTTTATATGTACACCAATTCTGCATTGTACCGTTGTTTAAGAAAATATTTTATTAACTTCTGGAGATGGTGGGGGAAAATGATCTGCAACAGAATAGTCATTGCAATTTGTTTAAGCTAAATGCATGTTAAAAATAATCTTAACATATAAGTAGTGTATATTTTAACAATGTCGAGAGTGGAATTGCATATATTGATGGTGTATTTATTATGAGTAAATGCGTTTCATTTTGTTGACAGTGACGATAGAGACATTGACTTTCCCAGTGTCACTAAATATGTAGTACATACTGTCTACAACCTCTTTCTTTTTTACATACAAATTTAAATTGAGTCTAATATAAAGAATAGTTTTTGTCATTTTTGTCAATGTTAAATTATGTTTGAATTGTGGAAATAAAATGACACTCTATCCCTTGAAAAAATAAATATACATGAACAAAAATGCAATGTAAGATTTATAATTATTTCATAAGAGAATACTCAGTTTTCTCAAATATAAATACTCTAGATATTTTAATTAAATGTGGAGAATGTATATCAAATAATTGGTCAAATAAGACAAGTTATAGGAAATAGATTGAATTGGCTTCCTTTTTGCACATATGTCCAAAATAAATTATTATTGAGTAAATCAACCTATTCAGCTGTGATTGAAATCTGTTTAGATTGGGGCAGTGTAAGTCAATGAACTGGCAAACTGAATTAGAAATATACACATTCATTCAAATATTAGGAATGTGTTAAACAAGTAGACAAAGTAGCAAACACTTGGAGTGTTACTAATTGACTTAATTTAGAGAGGGGCTTAAACAGATACTCTAACTTGTTGATAGTGGGTTAATTTGATAAATCCTACATAGCCCTATTGTGAATTTATCGTTGTAGGCAGACACACTTTTAAATATTACAAAAAACATCACAAAAAAAGTATAAAAATTCTACAATGAAGATTTTTCTCTTCTATACCTAAATGATTAAACTTTCAATGTATTGAACTTTTTCTTTTTGTGGGCAGATATAGGGTTGCAGGCAATATTTTTTTTTTTCAAAATCATTTATTTTAGGAAAGCATATAGTAGTATTTTAATATAAATTGTGTTGTCTGTGAGACTTAGTCATATTTTAATTGAAACCACATAAAAACAAGACTTCAACATCTCTAATAAACACAAATCACAAAATTAATCCTACTATTTGTAAAGTACAGTGATTAACTTGAGGGGTACTATGTAATAATTTGAATGCGAGTTAACTGAAATAACTCAGTCTGAATAAAATCTATGTGATTAAATGGACAATTACAAGTATATAATATAAAGTATAAAATTATACTATTCAAGTTTTTTAATATCAAAATCGGATATACCATAACTTAATGCTTAGGATTTCATAAAGGTTTGTCTTAGGACAGGAATCCCCTTGGTAAGGTTGAAAGTAAACAGGAACTCTCTGAAAATCATGGTGTATTTATGACAGCAGCAGTTAAGCATGAGCAGATGAAGTAGCTTAAAGACACAGCCTCCAAAGAAATAAGATCAAATGAACAAATTCTCAGGTGTGGAACAGAAATAAATTCTGGTGCATCATCCAAAAAGATCGGAGAAAAAGGACTCTCTAAAGTAAACAGAGTGATATTTTTGTTTGAATGCTATAACTTTCCTGGTAACTTGTCAGTCTTAAAGAAAGACAGTGTGAAAATCTCTCTGCATGACACGAAGCATCACTCCTAAACCTCAACCAGTCACGATGAGCAGAAAACAGTTTTACAAAGAACTCAAGGAAAGATTAGAAGCTTTGGTCATATTGACTCTTCAGATTTAATGAAAAAGTTGCCTATAGCAGAGTGTTCAAACTCTGAGAAACAAACAAAAAATGTTTTGAGGTTCAGGGATATTACATTTTTCAGATTTTTTAATTTTAGTCAACTAAAAGTCTCCATAAACTATAAGTTGGCAGTTTCCCCTAGGCATATCTCAGTGCCAACAAACAAAATTCTACTCTAATAATGCTATGCATTGGAATAAATTCTAAGAACAAAAAATAATATATTTAAAATATTCTATCATAGTACAAATGGAACTACAGATGAATAGATGGTAAAGTCCTGCTTACAAATGTTTTACACATGTTTCACAAAAAATTGATGTAAGGGTAAGAAGTATTTTTTAAAAAGCCAGCTATAATTTATTAATTCAAGGTATTTGGAAATAATATCTGACACAAATATTCTGAATTTATACTTGTATTAATTATAATTGTACCTAGTTTCTCGAAAATTCTAAATGAGTGAAATTTTCCTAGATAATTATTTTTATCTCTTCTCTGTAAATTTTAAGATTTACATACAAATCTCAAAAACATAGTATTATTGAAACTAAACTTATGATTTTTCTTTTATATATGTGTATTAAACTTTAAAAATATTTTAGAAAATATTCATATGAATCTTGGTTGAGTAGGAACAAGACTTTACCATAAAATTGTGAATCAGTTGAATCCAGTATGATGTGAATGAATTCTGTCTATATGAACCTCATTATCAGCCATGTTCTGGCAAAATTTGGAAAAAAAACCAAAATGATACCTGTGCTAATGGTAATGCAATAAAACGAACACTATTAAATAATGCTAGAAGAAATATAAAGTTTATATTTATTCTTCAAATGCAATGTGCTAGTATATCTATCAGCAATAGAAATTATGTTAGGTCATAATAGCTTGTGACAATCCAGCACTACTACTGAGAACAGTAAGAATGTTGAATAAAATATTTAAATGTTCTTTTTAAAGATATAAGAGAATTATTGAAGCAGCAGAACTACAAGGAAAAAAATTTTCATACTGGGGAATTAAAGGAGAAAAAACTAACCTTTTTTGCCATTTTTCGTGAAAATTTGACAAATCTGGGAAAATGGAAGAGGTTAAAAATTTGTATCTTCTGCCTCACACAGGGTTACCACTGAAGAACAGTGGTGATCCTCTAGTGTTAAAGAAATTGATGATTGGGTCGGTACTAACCCTATAGTCCATTTCTCCTAAATAAATCTGCCAAATTCTGAAGATAAGAGAGTCGTAAGTCAAGGCAAAGGCCTCTGAAAGTAGCCTAAATGTTTTATCAAGCGTGTCGGAGTGAGAATACAATGTAAATAGACACCTAATTGAAAAAAGAGCCCCAGAAAACCAGATTTCGTTTGAAATGTGTAACTATAGAAACAAGATAATGTAAGTAATGTAAGTAAACCAGGATTAAAGAGAACGTTATCCAAACTATAATCCAAATGACACGTTTCTATTTCTAATTTGTTTAAGGTGATAAGTCCCATTCTATCTGCTTAACAAATAAAAGGGTAAACCCTATCATTTAAACTCTGTACAATTTTATGTATAGATTTGTCATTAAATAAAATGTTAGACATACAAAAAGAGAAAGAAGTAAATCTAAAAAGCAAGAAAAAATAGAGACATTAAAAACAAATGTAATCTGGATGACAGGCTAGATTGAAAAGGCATTATGTAAATTCTTGCCACATGATAATGCTTAGATTGATACGTGTATCATGCAGAAGGCCAGCATCCTACCCACAGGTATTTGTGAAATTTGCGCTACATACATAAAGTCATATTGTAATGTTACTATAGTTACTACATTGTACTGTTTGTCAATGGATTTATTCAATAGAAGAAATCAAATTCGAACAAAAGACCCACCCATTAATGAACACCTGAGTTGTGACAAATGTCAAACCTCAATGCAATGTGTAATTGCAAATTTTTCTCAAAAAATTGTGTTGGATTCTCTCTTCAGTAAATGGTCAATTACATATTCATATGTAAAAATAATATATGATTTCTTTTTACACAAAAAATTAATTCTCATTTAATATCAAGATATAAATGATAAAAATTTAAGTTTTTAGAAGTAAACAAGAAAACTGTCTCCATAACTTGGGGTAGCTACATATTCTCTTAGAGGGGTCCATAAATTTTTAGTTCTGTATTTCTAGAGAATCTTGGCTGATAGAATATTATATAAAATATTATATTTGTATTGTCATATATAGCGTATTTATTTTTTCACTATTTATACTATATTTATTTTTACTATTCACAGTATATTTATTTTTCCATTTGTTTTTTATTTGTATATATTTATGAGGTACAAGTACAATTTTGTTACATTGATATATTGCATTGTGGTAAAGTCAAGGCCTTCAGTGCATATATCACTATAGCAACATGCATTGTACCCACCAAGCAACCTCCCATCGACATCTAAAATTCTAGGGACAGGCAATACATAAAATATATAGGGATGCTGGTTTCTTCTATATTTTGGCTCCACTTTCAACAACTTTATTCATATTGTGAGGCTTTTCTGTTTCCAGAAATGTCAGCATTTCAGCCAGCAGAAAAGAGAGAGAAGGAAGGAGAAAAGAGGAAGAAAGTAAAGGAAGGTTGAAAGGAGGATAGAAGGCAACAAAGGTATGTTCTAGCTGTTTTTAAAAGAGATCAACAACTTTGAAGTTGTCATAAAACACTTTTGCTTATGTTCTATTGATTGAAATTAGTCACCTATTAACACCTACCTACAAGGAAGATTCGTAAATGTAGTGTTGATCCTGAATAGTCCTATGCCAAGCTAAGACTTGAAGATTCTGTTACTATGAAAGATGGAAAAAAATGAATATTGGGTGACAACTCCTAGTCTCTGTCACAGTCGCATAATAGTAAAACTTAAATAAGATAATTTTAGTTGTTATTATTTAATACGTTTTGTTTTCTTTGTAAGACTCTGATTTCAGATATTTCTTTTCATTTGTTAATTAATATCTTATTTAAGAAGACATACTAACAATTGGGATATTGAGAAATAGAGGATTATGTAAACTGTTAAAGAATATGATTTTAGACTTTCCAGTCCCTCAATTGTGTAGGCCCATTTTTTCAAATAAATCTTGTTTTAAGTAATCTACTAATTCTGTTTTCTAGAGAACCTTGACTCATACAGTATTACACAAAATATTATATTTGTGCTATTCTGTATACCATTGTATATTTAAACATGTTTAGATGAATACATTATAATATAAAAAAACAACAACCTCCATTATTTGATGATTATTTTCTAAATCATGGACCTGATTGTGAAAATCAGTCTGTATATTTAGTCAGAAGCAAAGTTAATGAATTAAGTGTGATATATTTATATTTAAAAGCCTGAACAGTATTTTTTAGGTGTCAGATTGTGATGGGCTCTAGAGTGTGGATTTTACCCTTGAATGTAGTCAAAGAGAATGTGTTTTTCTTTGAGATATATGAGAAGCAGTATAAAGTAATGCTGATTGAATAGATTACATGTCTCATTCATTGGGGATATAGCTATTTCAATGTGTGGTGTATTGAGTTTAATAAATAATATAAGTCAGAGTCAATGCATCTGAATCAGAAAGTACTATATCCTATGGAGACATAGCTAGTTTAACTATGAACATGCATAATTCAACTGTAGACAGTCAGTGATATATTTGATCTATGGATAATTATTAATATTCTAGTTTGTAAGATATTTTACTAATATATTTTTTAAAATTTTGTGCTCCACTTTTTATATGATATTTCTCAGGATAATTTATTGTCCCATTTACTTACATAAAAAAATAAACACTCCCATTTTTGTGTTTGCTACAATTCTATTTATCTCACCAATACCATGGTGAAAAACCAATGACAAAAGCCAACAAATGCCATTAACTCAGTCCTTATTGCAATAGGAGAACAGGTCAGGATACTATCTAATTCAAGACTAATACATTATGGATAATAGAAAACTGCATTAAAGCCTGAAGATGATTAATAATATTAGTGTTCTCCAAAGAAACAAAACCACCAGGGTATCTATAGGTATATGAAGGGATTTATTATGGGAATTGGCTTATGCAATTTTGGAGGCCAAGAAGTCCCACAATATGCTGTCTGCAAGTTGGAGAACCAGAAAAGCTGGTGGTATAAAGGCTTGAGAACAGAAGAGTCTACTGTATAAGTCATGTAGCATGAAGGTCCGAAATTATGACATAAGGCTGGAGAGTTGATATAATCCCTGAGGTAGGATAGTGAAGGTGTATCACCAGCCATGCCAACTGAAAGCAAATTGCTTGGTGGTCCTTATAAACAAGTATGGAGAAAAAGGAATTTGCCAGATCAATAGCTGTGTGCCAGGTATCAAGGAGCAATGTGTTAATTTGCTCAAGCAATGAAACCACATCTGGTATAGCAGCTGCGAGTCATCATGTGGTTACGCTTATGATAATGCACTCTCCTTCAAGATACACCTGTGTTCACCACAGGCCAAATAGAAGAGTTGAGTAGGTATGTAGTGGAAATGCCCATTCTTGCATCTATCAAGTTTTTAATGGTAGCACTAATCCTGCAGTCTTTCCAAGAATTTAGCTTCAATTCTGATTTACTATTTTTCCTAGGTAAAGGCAGTTCTAATGCTTTCCATTTGGCCTTTCTTAATGGACTAAGATAGTAGTCAATATGAAGTGGAAAGAAATTTAAGGCAAATATATTCGAAATGCTGAAATAACCTTGTTATTTATTGACCTTTCTAATAAGGCTGTGCCTTACCAGGCATTCTGGAAACATCTTTTAGTAAGAGATGATATTACCTATCCTGTATTATAGACATGTTGGAGAACAATAATTCTTTCGCTAAATAAAGGTATTTTGAGGGTGTATGTGTTAATAAAAAAATCTGCTATCAAAAGGTCTCTGTTAAATATGTCATTATAAAAGAATTTAATATAGCAAAGGGGAGTGAAAATTTAAAAATTTAAGGAACAAAAGGCCAATTCACCTATATACTGCAAGCAGTAACCCTAAAACCATTAAATATGATTTAAGAGTCATTAGAATTCAGTGGTATCAGTATCTAATACTTATGAGCCTAGAAATTATATGGTCACAAATAGTATGGTTATAATATTATTGATTTTTTGGTTCTAATTAACATAGAAAACTATCAGATACAGGCAATTTTCCTACTTGATGTGCATAACCGTTCTATAAATAAAAGTGAAAACGAACTTGACAATTTTATTAGTCAGACTATACTGCTATATTTCTTATAATAACAATTATCAATACTCATATAGAATTTTTGGTCTATATGCCATCTATACATACACAATCACATCCAATTCTCATTCTTGAGAGGCCAATTTAGTTCGCTTTATTATATGAGGCAATTTGAATGACTGTGCAAATAACAATTCAATGAATTCACTGGAAATTCAAACATGTTAGATACTTTACATATATGATCTAATTTTTTCAACATTCATGCAATTAGATATTATAAATCACATTTTGTAGAAGAGAAAATTTAAAGTAAAAAAATTTGCCAAATGTCATCTATCTGCACAATCATAGAGCTAATATGTAAACCCAATTCTAATGTCTCTTAACTTCATGTTTGTTTTCAGTTATGCTGAGAAAATGAAGCAAGACAGAACTGCATTTAGCAGGCAGTAGGTCAATGCTGGAAAAATGGTCCCTAGTCTAATCAGATTTTCATAAATTATTATAATATATAAAAGCACTTCAGTGAATTGATTCTAATTTAACACAGAGCAACTGAAAACTGTATTCTAGAAGTCAGGTCTTTTAATTTGAGCTTGGCTGTTCCTGGAAAGGTTGGGGCTAACTTGAGACTCGTTCCCAAGAGCAAAGGATGTGATAAATGGGAAAAAATATTACTTGTCATTTACCTTATTGCTATTGATTACATGTCAGATTTTAAATTTTTGTTTCCAAAACAATTACTTTATATTAGATGCCTTATATCCAATGAATGAATGAATGAGTGAATGAAAAAGCAATAAATAAGTAAATAATAAAAAAAATAGAAGAGGAATCATGAGATGACATTCTCAATATGTTTTCAGAAATATAGAAATATAGACAGCTGTTTCAATCAATTTGAATATGACTCATAATGCATTATACATTTTAAAGGGAAAATATCATTACATTCTGGTATTTATGTATGATCATTTTGGGGGAAAAAGTGTGGTAGCACTTTAAAAATATTACTGGATTAAATTTTGTGAAAGTTCAGGAAAGGAGCACTGAATGACATGTAAATTATATCTGCTTAAGGACTTAGAGTGAAAAAGCAACTTGGCTAATGCTGAAAGGAATGATGCTCTGGGGAAAAAAAGAATTCTAATAAAAATGGAAATAATGACCTAATACATTCCTATGCTTCTTCAGGCTACTGATCATCTTGTGATTGTATGCACCACCACTTTGCCATTCATCATTGTAGGGTAGACTGGAGAACATTTTTGCAGCAGACTAACAATTCTTGGTTTTGAGAAAGTTGTAAGACTTACTTGCAAACCTCCTCTCTCATTTGCAAAGGATAATGGCATATATCCATGAGGCAGGCATAAATGATACACCCTATGTGGTAGTTTTATCCTTCCATAAAATTGTGTGGAATTTGCCAGAACTTGAGACAGAATGTAAAATCTGACTTTTGTAACTTTTTTTTTGTTTCAAAAGAGCAACTTTTGTAACTTTTTTTTAAAATAAAGAGAAAATTAATTTAATTAGAAAAATCACAATTGATTATTGATTAATGATGGTGGCTTTTGTTTGCAATTATTTGAAATTTAGTATGACCAATGAATTGTACAAATTAGGAAAAATAAAATTACTTTTAGAAAATTATAATAGAAACATGTCAGAGTGCCAACTTTCAGATACGCAAATTTGAGATTTTAAAAGTATGTCCGTTATTTTTTTCAATATAAGGAAATTATAAGTACATGTTCATTAAAATTTCTGATTTTGAATTAATTTTGATAAAAATACCCTGGTTATTGGTTGTTTTGTGCTACCACATAAGCCTTTATTGAATAAAAGTGAAGTGATGTCATTTACCATTTTTATGACAGGATTATATTTATTAAAACATTTTGCTTAAAACTTTCTCAATATTTTTCACACTTTTTCCTGACTCTGCCTAATCTTATTTAAGCTGAATTGTTAGTGGAATGTACTGAGGAATTTGGAAAGACTCTATAGGGCTCTTCACTAGCCCTTAAATTTCCATCATTTACAATACAATGCATTTACAATGCAAAATTTTCGAGAGTATTTGAATGTCATATTCACAACAGTTTTGTTAGGATAATGGTATAAAACAACTTTTCTCCATGTCTGGAGATGTTGTAAAATATACTGAAAGCTCTGTGAGAGTAGAGAAGTTATAGAACAGTTACCAGGCAAGAAAAAAGAGGAGTATGTGAAGGGAGAGGTAAATGTGGTGGGAAAGTGAAAGCAAAAGTCTGTGTATATGTACAGTTGACCCTTAAATGACATGTTCACTTCTCTGTGCAGTCAAAAATGCACATCTAACTTTTGACTCCCCCCAAAAACAGATAATTATATTATCCGTAAGATGATTGACTTATTGAAAGACTTAAGGGTTTTTGTGCCTCCTTCTCAGCTTCCATTTAATTGTGTTTCCCTTTCCTGCCTAAAATTGTTTTAATTCTTTGGATAGCCTAGTATATCTGGGAGTTAGCATAATTCATCTCTTTGATTCAGTGACTCAGGAAGGTCAATATAAATGAAGTAGAAACTTTTCTTAAATCTCTTTTCAATCAATGTATGTTAGATCAAACCTTGAGACCAACATACTCATTGCCACCTTCAGAAGCCTTTCTCAGCCTCCTCTTTATCAATGTCACCTTGATAATTTTGCATGTGGTGGGATTAAAGGGTCAAAATGTTATTAAAAAATATTTTTAAACAGATGTGATGACCTTCTACTCTGCCAAGAATAGTAAAACTCAAAGCATGAATCACCTATGCCATGTTTTGGCATGTTTGCGTTTTTTGAAGAAAGATGGAGTAGTTGGCATTTATTACCACTTTCCAAATAGTTCTTAGGCATAGGAAAAATTAAGGGCCTTTGGTCTAAGATAGCACATCCCTTTATTCTATTCTCCTATAGATATCACAGGCTTTAACTTAAAATCACAACCCAGACCTTTCTCTTTATCAATCTTGACCATGACAAAGATTCATGAGTCCCCATGTCAGAAGAAGCAGAGTTTTGAATTATTCTCATCACATTAATATCTAAATCTATGGTGTTTGAAGATACCTCTGCATAAAACTGTGCCATATGAGATGATTACCAATTTTTAGTTTACATTTTGGTTTCTGTTTTTGTTGTCTTGGTAAGCATTATACTGTTAGTATCATTTTGAAACCACAGTTTATTTGGTTGGAGTTTTCCTTTAGATGTTTTCATTGGAGAGATTTGACCCAGTTACTCATAAATTCAGCTGCTGGCTGGAGACCTTTTTTGAAAATAAGGAATTAAAAGAAACTACAGCTGACCCTTGAACAGTGTCAGGGCTAGGGACACCAACCCTCCAGTGCAGTTGGTAATTCACATATAACTTTTGACTTCCTAAAAACTTAACTACTAATAGCCTACCCTTTACCTGAATTCTTATCAATAGCATAAACAGTTGATTACTAGGCAAAAATTACACAGGACAACATGGCACATGGCATATACTGAGGAATAAAATAGATAAACTGAATCAGACCCTGAAATGATGCAGAATTAGTTGACAATTCTAATTCCTCACTCTCACTTTATATATACATATACATACACATATAAATATAAATTAAAATTTAGTGTGTTTAAGAAACCAGAGGACTGTGCATGTCAAAGATTTTTAATATATAAATAAAGATTTTGAATATATAAAGGACCCAAATTGAAATTGAAAATGCACTAGTAACATCAACAGCTTATTAGACATTATAGAAGAATACATATGAGATCATGAAGACATAGAGTAGAAATCATTTCAAATGACACAAGGAGAGAAAAGACTCAAGTTTTTAAAAAAGTGATAGCATCATTAGGATTTTCTAAATATAATAGCATATCATCAGCAGAGTGAGAGTTTGATCTCTTCTGCCCCAATTGGACACCTTAATTCCCCCTTTCTTGTCTAATTGCTCTGGCAAGTACTTCCAGCACTATGTTGAATATAAGTGGGGATAGTGGGCAACCTTGTCTGTTTCTTGTTCTAAGAGGCAATGCTTTCAACTTTTCCTGGTTCAGTATGATACTGGCTATGGGTTTATCATTTATGGCCTTAATAATTTTAAGTTATGTCCCATCTATATGGATTTTTTTAAGCATTTTATCGTAAAAGTGTGCTGGATTTTTCAAATGATTGTTTGTGTCTATTGATAAAAACATATGGTCTTTGTTCTTGCATTTATTTATGTGGTGAATTGCATCTATAAATTTGTATATGTTAAACCAACCTTGCATCTCTGGGATAAAGCCCACTTGGTCATGATGAATTATTTTTTTGATGTGCTGTTAAATTCTGTTTACTAAGATTTGGTTAAGGATTTTTACGTCTATATTCTTGATGGATATTGGTCTGTAGTTTTCTTTTTTTGTTGTGTCCTTTCCTGGCTTTGGTATCTATGTGGCTCTTTGGTTTTCTCTCTCTCAGGGATCATGTCCTTACTGCCTGATATCCAACGTCTTGAAAATAGTTGACATACATTTTGTCTGTGTTTTTTGTTTAGTTCTTTTAGGGAGGAAGGGAAATACATTTTCTCTTACTCCATTTTCGTCATACAAATTTAGTTCTTGTTTTGAAGTTTATGATAAAACGTGTGTGATCAAATCAGAAGTTTGAGGATTACATTTTATTATAAAGTTTAAAATTATTCTGGGATTTACAGATAAATAGATTTAGAGAAGCCGCAAGCTATCTTCATTGGAATCAGTGCTTTTTTTTTTTTTTTTAACGTGGGCTAAACAAAGTTTTGGTTTCTTACAGAAAATGGACATTTCTATGTAGGTATTCTAATTTTAGAATGAGATTGTTGGTAATGGTTCAGTTAATCATTTAAGTTTCATACTGTGTGCTTAATGAAAAGTTTAAAATGTTGAACTGCCTTTAATATTCCCTCTAAGTATTAATTTGCTACTCTACTCATATGTATTTACTTTTTGCCTGCCTTTATAGTACTCAGGTTCTATCAAGCAATAACCAGTTGAACAGCAGTAGTATATATAATGTAGATATAGCCTATAGGTAATAATTTAGGAAAAATTCTCATTAATAATGTTTTATTAAATGTAGGTCAGTTTGTTTTTGCTGGATAGTACTCTCTCCCGTAATTTATAAAGCTTACATTGCTGGAAATTAATTCAAAGCCCCAAAATACAGAATATAAATTACTCTTCCTGTTGCATAGAGCATAGAAACATCTGTTGGTTATTAACATAACATGAATCTGACAGAATTTAGTTCTGGTTTGTGAAGTTTATTATAAAAATTTTATGAGCAATTCAGCACTGAATTACATTATGGTGTCAAAAATTATTCTTCTGAAACTAATAGATTATTATTTCATAATTTTGAAGATTTTTTGAATAATCTTTGACATTAAAAATAAATAAGGTTATTAAAACCATAAGCTACTCACCTTGAAAGGCTATTTGATTTTTGTTTATATTCATTATCAAAAATGCAGTAGCACTTGTAGAAAGAGCTCTGATTACTTTAGTTTGAAAAAGTGCTTACCAGTTGCATGACTTGAGTTTCCATTTTGGCTTATAATTTAAAAGTCCTGTTTATACCTATTCTGGGCTGGGGGTGTGCCTGTGTATATATAGATATAAAATAAGTATAATTTATTGAAAGGACATCATCATAAGTTAGAGAAAGGAATCATGAACAGGAAAATAGGACTACACCAATTATCTAATCTGAAGAAAGGATTGAAAATAGACTCAAAAAAAAAATAACAAAGTCTCAAGGACCTGTGGGAAATAATAAAAGATCTAACATTCTAAATTTGGCTCTGTGAAACTTCTTGATATGATGATGAATAAACAAGCTACAGAGTCAGGAAAAATATTGCAAGTCACATATCTGACAATGGGCTAGTGTCTGGAAAATATAAAGAACTCTCAAAACAATGGTAAAAGAAAAATTCAATTAGGACAATAAGGAAATGAGCAAAAGACATGAAGAAAAGTCTCACCAAACATTCCTGGCACATCTGTAGACGGCATATAAGCACATGAAGAGATGTTACGCATCATTAGCTGTTAGGGAAATCCAAATTAAAAACCTGTCAGAATTGCTAAAAGAAAATATAGTGACAATACCAAATGTTACTAAAAATGCAGAGAAACTAAATCATTCATATATTGCTTGTGGGAATGTAAGAGGCTATTATCCCTTTGGAAAAGAGTTTGGCAGTTTCTTAAAAACAAACAAAGCAACAACTAAATATGTAATTACCATATAATCCAGCAATTGCACTCTTGGGTCTTTATCTCAGTTAAATTGAGACTTAAATTCATGCAAAAACCTGTACATAATATTTTCATGTAGCTTTATGTGAAACAGACAAAAATTAGAAACAACCTAGTTGTCCTTCAACAGGTGAATGATCAATTAGAACATGGTACATCCATATCATGAAATACTATTCAGCAATAAAAATAAACTATTAGTACACATAACTGGGATGAATCTTCAGAGAATCATGCTGAGTGAAAAAAGATACTACCAAAAAATTATATAATATGTGATTCCATTATATAACATTCTTGAAGTAACAAAATTATAGATATGAATAACCAATTAGTGATTGCCAGGGTTTAATGGAGTGGTATGGGTGAAAGACAAGAGGGTGTGGTTTAAAGGGCAAAATGAGAGATTTTTGTGGTGATAGAAATGTTCTGTATTTGATGACATCAGTGGCAGTGTCATGTTGTAATACTATACTATATACTTTTATAAGATGTCACCACTTGGGAAACAGTAAAGACATATAGAACCTCTGTGTATAATTTCTTACAACTTCAAGGGAATCTCAAAATAAAAAAAATATTTATATAACTTTAAAAAACACACATACATAGACACACACATAGACCACTGTTCAAATTCTAACTTGGGTAGCTTTTGTTCATTTTCTTCAGAATATCTACAATAAAAATGTTTTTTTCATCTCTTTGTTATTTTCTGCAATAGAAATAGTTATCCATTTTGAGTTTTTGCAGTATACTCAAGAGAAAACATCTCTGCAAAAGAGTTACTTATTTGTTCAGCAGCCACCAAATATAGAATATTACACTTAATCCATGCCTTCATATTTAGTAAAAAAAGAACTAATATTTATCATTATTTGAAATCAACCTACCTTATTCTAAATCTCAAACTCTTAACTATAATGTTTATTTCTTCACTCAATTCATCATTCATATTTTAACAAACTTCTAAGACTTATGTCTTCTCAAGAACTATTTATTGAGTTTCAAACCCATAAACAGCAGCCTAATGAATATAAAGTGACCACCAAAATCTTTGATGTTAAAGCTGGACTAATCAGAATATCAGTGTGTACTCTAGAAGCACACTGGATTTGTAGTCTTGTTCAATTGCTTATTGGTTATGTAACATTTTATACATCGACTAAATTCTTTGTATCTCACCTTGTGTGTAAAAAGGGAAAAACATACTGCTATCACATAGGACTTTTGTGGGATTCAAATTAATACATGTTAAGTGGTAAAAGTGGTGCCTGGCACATAATGCTGTATTAATGAGAATTATTATCATTATTTTATTATTGTCATTCTTAAGAGAAGTATCTGTATCATTATCATCTACCATATCCCCAATTTTCCCCTGATTTTCATTGTTCCTGACTTCAGTGAATGAAATGATCTTCCATCTGGTGCCCCCAAGTAAAGCTTAAATATTAATCTTTATTTTTCTTCTCCATTGTGACAGGTAATCAATCTGTAAAATATTGTTGACATTTTCTTTTTAATATATCTGGATTGTTGTATCATCTCATTATCTAAATTGTAGTATATAATGTTAGTGATATTGGTTGCAAACAAACAATAGGAATTAATGCTTGTTCATTTATCTGGATAGGAATCTTAATTGAAAAATATTTCAAATATTTCAAATTGACAGGAGAGTTTGAAATCAAGCTTGATAATGGTAAGGAATTAAGAACGTTCTAGGGCATTGAGTAATAGAAACTCTTTCAACAATGTACACACGTAGTAGGTAACTTGCAGTTGTTGGAATTGGTAATGGGAGGTAGCTGTATTTGTTTTTTTTACTCCACCAGGCTGCCTTTATCAGCTTTATACTTGAAATGTGGTTTAGTGGATGTGGGAGGGAGACCAAACTCCTGCTGTCTTCTTGAGCACTCTTTAACTGCTGTTAAAACAAACTCTTAGAGACAACAACTTAAGCCACAAGTATTAAGCAAATAAAGGTGCAGTTGTGTGCTGTGATTTCTCTCTTTTTTTTTCTGTTAGAAAATGTATTAGCAGTGTCATCTTTTCATGTACAAATTGACCTGTCAAATTGATCCAGAGAGGTTTTCACATTTTCACTGTCTTTTAGGACAACTTTTACTTGAGACTATAAAACCAATCGAGTATTATCTGTTTTTCATCTAGTAACGATTAGATGGAGAAATTCTTACATATGAAAATGGGGTGGGGTGGAGCATACTGGCTGTCTGTGAAAGGAATTTGTATACTTTATATACGTACATATAAGCCACAGGGGTGGTGCTTTTTCATCACTTTTAGTGCTCTGTTAGCATATATCCCATAACAATGGATGCCTAAAATAAGGTGCATATAAATCATAATAGATTCCCATTCTTTGTTAAATTTGTTTCTTTGCAAGGAATGTTTTACGAAAAGGATCTCATTAATACAGTGGTTCAGGATGATGTCCTGTGAGACTGTGGACTTCTTAATGTTGACATAATTAAATTGAGGTACTGAGCAAGAGAATTAATGTTGATAAAGGCACTTTAGCTTGAGGACATTATGTTTTGCCAGGAGTTTGCGACTCTCCCAACAAAACAGGTCCCAGTCAGAATTGTTGGGAGAGATTTGGAAATAATAGAGATAGAGACAAAGTGTAGTTTAAAGTGATGGGGAAGTCAGGGATAATCCAGCATTCCTATGAGCCAGGAGGCACTGTGTGAAGTCCCACATCAGTATTTATTGATACAGCAAGCAGTTGTGCTTGGTCATAGACTTTTGTGTATAGATCATTCATTTAGGTTTCAAGGCCCCCC